>OY755237.1:73259738-73315135 GCA_963576725.1 Azorinus chamasolen | reverse complement strand
CCAGAATGGGTATTCGTCTGAGAAGTCGTTGTAGAGGGGTTTTCGTTATTTTAGTTAACCCATTACCTCATAGGCTATTTTTAGATACAACCTCTTTTCATAAATCTACCGAAAAGAAGCACTAACTAGAGAAAAGGAAACTTTTAGAATTGTGTAATTTGAAACCATTGTGATAAATAGAGCATTTGCTCCTGTAGGAACATATGCTCTATTTATCACAATGGTTTCACAAAGTCAAAGGTCGCCAAAAGTCGTCAATATGAGGGAATGGGTTAAATAAAACTGTAAACTGTAAAACTGTTCAAATCTCTCCGTTTATCCGTTACAATATAATTGCACCTTTTTTGCTCCCTTGAAAACATATTAACCCTGATCAGATGACTACTGCATGAGCCATCAGATCGGATCGTATTGGGTGTGGTCTGCTCTGTGTAGTTATGATATAATCTAGGTCATGATTCTACAGTTTGTGCCATCACATTATGCCGGTCTACATGTGTAACTCGTAGACATTATTAGTTTTCTAATATCTCCATTCAATTATCTGACCTTGGATTCGATAAGGCAATCCCAGAAACTGTAGAATAGAATCGTATCTATATATGTTCATAAGTAAACAGAGCAGACCAAGATCAGACGGCTCCTATAGTAGGCGTCTGATCTGGGTATACTGTGTTTGCAAATGCGTAGAAAGGCGCATTTATGGAGTAAAGAGTTAATGTCGGAATCGAGAACAACGCACTTTGAGGAGATTGTATAACATGTACATATACCAGTCACCATATAAGGGACTTCGTGTCTGATCTGCGCTCTTCGGAGTCCTTATTCTGTTACAAAACTCGATAAAATTCCCTTGTAGACGATGGCTAGACCACCAACAGTTCGTCTTGGTCTACACCCGCTGCAGCACCAGGAAGATAACGTTACTTTTAAAAAATATTAAACCTTGTCCTGCCGATCACGACCTAACCTTCCGTTGCAAACAGCTTGGATCCAGATGAGACGCCGAGTGACTCGTTAGGATCTAAACTGTTTGACACTTGAAGTAAGTATAGTTTCTCAAAAGCTTGAACGAATCGCAAGTACAAAATGTATGTTAAAATTTAATTTCATGTCAGAGCTTGATCACACATTATTATCCATTTCCCTAATGAATATTCATGTTAGAAATAATGACGTCATGAATATTATAATAAGGTTATTTTTTATAATGACATATGTACACAGTGCATTTTGGCTCAGACAGACGCTGTAGAATCAGATCTATATTACACCATAAGCAAACAGAGCAGACCCTGATCAGACGGCTCCTGTAGGAGCCGTCTGATCTGGGTCTTCTCTGTTTGCAGGTGCGTCAAAATGCGCTTACATGTACATAAGGGAAAGGGTTATTGCTGCAGGATAATGGTTAATTAATACATTATGCTTAAGCATGTGTAATATTTAATGATATATACTGTGTTACAACTTTTTATGATAGTCAATTTTAAACTTATAAAATATGCTTGTAACCGTTGACTGTAGTTTTTAATGTTTTGATCCGGAAAGGAGTACAAATCACAGGGGGCCATTTCGTGGCCCCCTGTGGTACAACTAATATACAGTAGAACCCGTCCTAACCTTTGACCTGCGTTAACCTTGTCCTTCATGTAAACCACTTTTCACGCAATTGCAAACACAGAAGACCCAGATCAGATGGCTCCTATAGGACCCGTCTGATCAGGGTCTGCTCTCTTTGCTTATGAAATTATAAAAGGTCTGACTTTTCGGTTTCTACCAATACCAAACACCATCCTATGTACATAAGCCATTATAAAAATGCAGCTAATAAATATGCATGACGTCATTATTTTTCACATGAATATTGAACAGAGAAAGGATTAAGCTACCTCCTACCCTACAAACCCATACATAGACTTTGTTTTCGATATCCGCTTCAGATAGGTTTATAATGTAAAAGTTTGAAGAATTTTACGAGTTTTCTTTCTGTCCCGAAAAATGGACGGCCGAGTTCACGTAAGGTGAAGTGTTGAGACATACTGAAATCACGTCAACCGTGTACCAATCACTGCTTCATAGCATGTACGTGTCACGAAACATATAGCCAGCACTAAACGTGATACAGTATTATCATCTAAACCTTTTCAACGCTAAATTTTCAGAGTGAAATACACGTAGTCCATCAGTTTTTAACCATTAGAGTGCAGGAAATGAGTTACTAATGTCCTTTGCAAACAGTTGTAGCCCTATAGAGTAGCCCTCTCATCAGGGTCTGCAGCGTTTGTGATGTTGTTACACTTTTTCTTTAGAAAATTCCCTAAATATTCACCATACGCTTGACCTGTTTGTATTTTGGAATAGTAGATGTTTGAAAATTGAGTATTGTAAGTGTTAACTACAGTAGAACCCGTCTTAAGCGGCCATAAAATAGGTCTAGTTATGGTTCTGTAAGGCATGTGGTAGCTTAATACAGGTCAAAAGAAATGCATAAAGCTCCTACATGTATAAGAATTGTCTGCAATACCTTTGTTCTGCATTAAGCAACCACCTGCTTCCTATATATGTTCAATAAATGAATGGCTGCTTAGGACAGGTTCTACTGTATAGAGTCCACTCAGCATGAAATGCTTAAACTTGCTAGAGAATTTTGAATGACAAACAGTGCAGACTCTGATCGGATGTCTCTTCTAGGAGCCCTCTGATCTGGGTCTACACTGTTTGCAAAGGGTTACATTGGTCATCAAACTGACGTCTAATTAGGAAGTCTTAGAGACAGGTTTTAGTTTAATGCAGGAGAAAATTATGTAGAAAGCTCTCATCCTGGATAAACAACCACATGCTTAAAAATCAAGTACAACCATGTTTATTCTTATAATTGTTGCTTGAGAGAGGTTGTACTGTACCTACCTAAACGTTCTAGATTTTGTGCACAAATCGATCGGGACAGATCAGTATTAAACCCCTCTCAGGCTGACCAAGTATCGAACATTCTGAATTCTGAAGAGCCGCTGAGTTACTTGGTGTCTCATCTGGATCCAAACTGCTTGCAAACTCAAGTCAAGTAGCACACGACAGTTGAATAGTTAATGAAGTATTTTACTCCTTTACCTACATTGTATTACCTCATAGGCTATATTTAGATATAACCGCTTTGAATAAATCTACCTAAAAGGAGCATTAACTAGAGGAAATGACTTTTTTTTTTAGAATTTTGTAGTTTGAAACCATTGTGATAAATAGAGCATTTGCTCCTATAGGAGCAAATGCTCTATTTATCACAATGGTTTCACATAGTGACCTTTACAGAGTCGTCAAAAGTCGTCAGTATGAGGGAATGGGTTAATCTGACAGTGTATCGCATAAAACAGATATTATGCAACCGAGATTTGTCTAGATCAACACTTTTTGAACCAATAAAAACCGATATTGTCCCATAGCCTGAGTTATGTAATATTTGCGAGCGAATGGAGGCCTTCTTAGATCTATTTGTACAATCAGTTTTGATTTATATAGCATGACAAGTACATTGGAGCTAGAAATGCTAGCTGAAGCATAAAATGGGACTGGTCCATTTGACCGGTTATTTTTGCCGATATAATCTTTGTAAAACTAATTGGTCACGCAAACGGTACAGACCCTAATCAGGGAGTTTATTTACGCATAGATGATAGGCTGATATACAGTTGAACTTCGATATCTCGAACTCGGATAACTCGAACTTCGGGATAACTCGAACAAAAGGTTCAGTCCTTCCAAAGCTCACAATACAGAATTGCTCTAAAATGTATCGCTACAAATATCTAGAAACACACGTGACAGCATAATAAAGGTCTAAAGTAATGCTGAAAGCTCCTATAGGAGCTTTCAGCATTACTTTAGACCTGTATTAAGCTGTGGCCTTGAGAAATCGTTTAGATTAGAAATCGGATGACTCGAACTCCTGTTATCTCGATCTAATCTGTATGGTCCCTTCAAGTTCGAGATACCGAAGTTCAACTGTATTTGTTCACTATGACAGTTACATGTCATAATCAACAGTTACGTTGTTTGCTCCATATTTCATTGTTTTTTCTTCCGTTTGGTTTAATCCTTTACTCCATAAATATTCATGCAAGAAATAATGACGTCATGAATATCAATTAGTTTATTTTTTATAATGACACATGCACACATGGAGTCTTGTCCATGGCAGAAACTTTACAATTATATCTATATTACGTCATAAGCCAACAGAGGAAGCCCTGATCAGACGGTTCATATAGGAGCCTTCTGGTCTGGGTCTATTCTGTTTGCAGAGGCATAGAAGAGCGTATTTCAGGAGGTAAGTATTTACGTTTCGGCACCAAACTTTTAGTTGTCGTCTGCAACTCAGTTTCGATAAAATGAAGAATTGATATAAAATGTATGACAATATCATTGGAAAAAGCCGCATACATTGAACTAAAGATTGGCGACATCGGCGGTGGTAGAATTAATCACAGTGTCAAACAATCTGGATTCCATGGAGAGGTCGAGTTAATCAGTGTTTCTTCTGGGTCCACATTGTTTGCAAATACCGTTACATATTCATCGATTAATCGATTCATTGAGAAAAACGGTAAATAAAATGTGATGACGATAGTTTTATAAGTACATACATGTATATCAATAAAAACAAGTATCAGATAAAACAAATTCTGATTATAGCTATACAACAGTACCTGTCTTAAGTGACCTTATATTGATTGGACACGGGTTTCTTAAAAAAAGGTGGTTGCTTAATGCAGAGCAAAAGTAATACAGAAAGCTCCTATAAGAGCTTTCTGCATTACATTAAAAAATTGACCTGCATTAAGCTACCACCTGGCCTATTACAGGCCCTTATTTAGACCATATTAACATATAGCCTGCTATGGGCGGATGAGTGAATACCTATGCAAACAGTTTGGATCCAGATGAGACGCCGAGTAAATCGGCGTCTCATCAGGATCCAAACTGTTTGACGTCCTGATTTCATCTTGGTAGACAAATTGATAATAGCTTAAATTTTGGAAATGTAGTACATGTAGGTGACCAGTTCTGTAAAATGATTTACTCAGCAGGCTAAATGTTAAATGGTCGCTTAAGAAGGTTCTACTGTATTTTGCATTATTATGAAACGTGAACAGATTTCAATGTCAAACGTTCATCTGAAATGAGGCCGGCTTCGATAAAAGATTCAATATATGGGACAAGGCTTTGCTGGTGCTGTTTATGTAAGTATTTACATGAAATATATCATTCAAGTAGGGCCTACCAGGTGCATTCAATTTACACTACCAGGACTCACATGTGCACATGTGTCATGTACATTGTCATGAATCGGGGACAGACACTTCTGAATTGTTTCAGTTTCGATTCTAGATACAGTTTACATGTAGATCTAGATACATTGGTGACATTCATGATAAATCCACTGTAAAAAATTGTCCCGTACGGTATTTTTATTACAAACATAGCATCTGTATCATTTGTAAGTCTTATCCCGCAGTGAAAAAAATTAGGTCTGCTTAAATTTGAATCAGGTACAACTTTAGCTACTTCCGATTTGATCAAGTTTTTGAGAAACTATTGATCGAGTGTCAAACAGCTTGGATCCGGATGATGATGATGATAATGATGATCGTGATGATGATGATGATGATGCTGATGATGATGATGATCATCATCATCATTATTATTATTATTAGTAGTAGTAGTAGTAGTAGTATTAGTATTATTAGTATTATTATTATTATTATCATCATCATTATAATTATTATTTTTATTATTATCAAAATGTTATTATTATTTATGATAATGGTGATAACGACAAAAATAATGCTGAATATGATTACGACTCGTTTATAAACAAATGACCTGACCCAAGTTTTGATATCGTTGGGTTTGAAATGTAAATCATAACTATAAATAATTAGCAATGTTTGAATAATAAGCGTACATGCGAAACATGCAGTGCAAAGTCCTTATGTTTATCAACTGCTGATTAACCCTTCCCCCATGCATATTCATGTAAGAAATAATGACATCTTGAATTAGATTAACTTTTATAATAACATATGGGCATGTGAAGTCTTGTCCATGGCAGAAACTGTGGAATAATATCTATATTTATATCATAAGCAAACAGGACCGTCTGATCTGGGTCTGCTCTGTTTGCAAAGGCGTAGAAAAGACGTATTTGTGAAGTAAAGGGTTAACATAAGTGGTTTAATCAGGAAGTGTGATCTGTTTTAAATAATGATCATGGTTTCGTCATTAAATTGGACGGGAAAACACCAACATGCGCTCGTTGATAAGAAACTTGACTATTTTCTCCAAATAGATTGAATCCAGGTACAGTGCTCCCTCTCTACAACGACACCCTTTGGGATACGAATAGTGTATGTGTTGTTCAGAGGGAGTTGTTATAGGGAGGGAAAATCAAACATAATTAGCTTGTTTGCAGATCCCCAGATAAGGTGTATTTCGAGAACTTAAACCGTTATGCCTCTATCAAACCCTATGTTGTGACCACTCTTTAGAATCGTCACAAAGTGACGATTCTAAAGAGTGGTCACAACATAGGGTTTGATGGAGGCATAAAGAAAATACGATGGAAAAAGTTGTTTCTGGAGCCTTGTTGTTTCGGAAACAGTGACATGCGTTGTTGTAAGGAGGGAATCGTTATTGAGAGGGCCGTTGTAGAGAGGGAGCACTGTATACAACTTATCTATCTGATTAATAATCATATAAGAAATACTGAGTGCATGAATATCAAGCAGCTGATTTTTTTATGATGACATCATGAACAGTGTTATACTTGACCATGACAGAAACTGTAGGATCAGATTTACATGTATGTTATTTCATAAGAAAACAAATCAGACCCTGGTGAGACTTAACTCTACTCTGTTTGCAAAGGTGCCAAGAAAGGGTTTGTATTGATTAAAGCCTCAATATATGTTCCATTGTATATGCATGTAGCAACCACAGCATTTACAACAACAACAACAACGCGTCAAACAGTTCGGATATAGATAAGAAATCGAGCATTTTGCAAATCCCAGCACAAAATAATGTTTTCTTAAAGCTGTTCTGTATGTTTTCCAAATTTCAGTACCTACTGAGTATAAAAAAGTTATAATGACATATGGAGGGTGGAACATTGAAGTCATTCTATAATGTAAAGAAACAGATCTATCAAATTCCATAAGCAAACAGAGTAGACCCAGATCAGACGGCTCCTATAGGAGCCGTCTGATCTGGGTCTACTCTGTTTGCAAATGCGTCAGAACATGTTTAATAAATACGAATAAAAGTAGTGATATAGAATAAACCCTTACCCCGCTACTCGCGACTTGACCCGCATTGGCAAACTGTTTGGATCCAGATCAGATGCCGAGTAACTCGGTGTCTCATCAGGAATCAGGATCGAAGCTGTTCGACACTCGGTCAAAAGTTGCTTTAAAACTCTAAACTCCATAAATATTCATGTAAGAAATAATGGCATCATAAATATAAAATAAATTATTTTGTATACAGGCACATGAACACAGAGAATTTTAACCAAGGCAGAAACTAAAGAAGCGGGTTTATATAATTATATTAGCAAACAGAGCAGTCCCTGATCAGACGGCTCCAGCAGGAGCCGTCTGATCTGGGTCTACTCTGTTTGCAAATGCGTTCAAATGCATGGTTATGGAGTCAAGGGTTAAAGGTTTGATGGAATCAGGAGTCAAACTTGTACCAGGCTCATAGTTGAGCAGATACTTTGTTTTCATAGCGGTATACACGTTAACAATAGACCAACTGCCATAGGTCCCAGGTTCTAAAACGTCAGAGTCTTTAATCATTCTCAATGATCTGATTGTTCAGATTCAGGGTAAGCTCAGAATCTGACCAATCATATTATGCTTGAGAATGATTAAAGGTTTTATAACTTCGGTGCCAACCCCAGTGGCTATAAAACCTTTTGCTTCAGTCGGAGATCATTATCAAGCACCTGATTGGTCAGATTCTGAGCTTGCTCAGAAGCTGACCAATCAAATAGTTGAGGATGATCAGACTCGATTAACAAAAGGGATTCATGGGTGCCTAGAAATATTCTCGTTCCTGATTTTCTCGAATCTTGCAAATTCAATTTTTCCTCAGACAAAAATATAAGAACCGTTAAATCCTGTAATGAAACCTAAATGTTCTTGTTCTGTTGGAGGTTAAATTCTATCATGAAACGTGCGAAGTAGCTGTCAATTGCAAACAGTTTCGATCCAGATTAGACTCTGAGAAACTCGTAGTCTCATCAGGATCCAAATTCTTTGACACTCGAGCAGTAGTTTCTCAAAAGCTTCAACCAAATCTCATCAGAGTTTGAGCAGGCATCATGTTTTACAGAAGGATAAGTTCGGTCATTGCCCTGCGATGGCATGACACGCTAACCAAAATATGACACACGTGTTAGCTGTCTTTCTTCACGTATGATTGTCCATTAAATATTAACTCTTTCGTCGCTATTCATAATAATCTTTGCAAACAGTTTGGATCCAGAGGAGACGCCGAGTAACTCGGCGTCTCCTCAAGATCCAATCTGTTTGACGTTGATTATATTTTATGAAAATGTTGAAGAAAATGCCACTTTGAAATCTGAAGCAGACGAAACTCTTGATGAAATATGTTTGGCACCGAAAGGGGTTAAATCTTGCCTTGATAAATACAGTGAAATGTATAGAAGTCGCCCTAATCCCATTACCCCATAGGCTATTTTAAGATACAACCTCCTTGAGTAAATCTACTGAAAAGGAGCATTAACTATAGAAAAGGAAGATTTTAGTAGTTTTGTAGTTTTAAACCATTGTGATAAATAGAGCATTTGCTCATCTATGAGCAAATGCTCTATTTATCACAATGGTTTCACAAAGTGACTTTTAGAGGGTCGTCAATATGAGGGAATGGGTTATAGCACTTTTATTTCAAAGTTCCCTGATAAGTAACCTGCTAACTGGCGATAAACTTTAGCATGTTAAGAAAACCGGTATCTGTAGGAAGCATACCCGCTTTAATTTCTTTTTATTGTTTTTAAGAAGAATTTTCTGCCTTTTTTCAGAATGGTTAACATGAAATGCCAAACTGTTCGGAGAAGGGCTTTATGTGTCATGGAATGTGTTCAGTGGAGGAGCACAGTTTCCGCGTCTTGAACACGGGCGTACATACAGTGTTCACATAAAACATGAATTAACCATGTACTGCATAAATACGCCTTTGCAAACAGAGTAGAGCCAGATCAGACTTACTTTTCATTTTTATAAAATTCAGAATTGTAGATAAATGGTAATTCACAATCACTTTAGCTCAATGATTCTAGAATATTAAACAAGTCATTGTTATATGTACCCCCACCTTCCCAGATTATTAATACAGTAAAACCCCTCTAAACCGGACGTAAATTTTAGCACAAATATCGATCTTAGAAACAGGTGGCAGCTTAATGCAAGGTGAAAATCATGCAGAAAGCTCCTCTAGGAGCTTTCTGCATGACTTCCATCCTGCATTAAGCAGCCACCTGCCTAAAAGTATATAAATTCTTCTCTACTAGAATTCCGGTTTAGAGGGGTTTTACTGTAATTATAAGATGTCGAGTTATGCTGAGTAAATCGGAACCTGATTAGGAACTTAACTGTTTGACACTCGGTCAGAAGTCAGACCAGAAATTGAGCGAATCAAATGAAGTTTGAATAAGAGTAGCATGCGAATTCGCGTAGACTTCGTTGTATCATGGGATATCATTGGGTATTTTTCGTACTAACTCGGTAATTTCCGGAATATTTCGGATTTCTTCAGGTTATCGGATTGAAACATCATGCTGATAAGCCCAAAGTCCGTCCGTCCGTCACGCCATGGGTTCACCTCGGGACAAACAATGTGTCTAGACATATAACTTTTAACCCTTGGTCAAGGCACAATTATATCTATGATTCTATTTTAATGGTTTGGGTTTACTGAATGTTGTCACTTGCTAGGGATAGGCCGGCTTCATAACTTGTGTCCATTTCAACCAGTCGCTTATTGGTTGATGCATACATGTGCAACATGGCTGCCGCTACTTTGACATGCTCCTCTTGCGAATGTTTTCATAGAAAAGGTAAATTAATACATTTAACCATTGACTCCAAAAATACGCCTTTCTACGCCTTTGCAAACAAAGCAGACCCAGATCAGACGTCTTTTATGGCAACTGTCTGGCCAGGGTCTGGTCTGTTTGCTTGCTTATTGTGTAATATAGATCTATGTCTACAGTTTCTACCTGAGTCCAAATGTCCTGTGTTCAAATGCCATTTAAAAAAATGATTAATATTCATGATGTCATAATTTCTTACACGAATGTACATGGAATAAATGGTTAAACGCTAACCATGCATATATTACTCATTTTTCTAAGACTTGTACAGCCATTTGGCCAGGTCTGCACAATGTAGACGTTGTAACATCCGTAAATTTCATAAAACCAGTTCTGCAAATTAGATAATAATTATTATGATAGATAATATTATATAATTAGATAATAATAATTATATGAATAACCATGTAAGAAATAATGGCATCGTGTATATTAATTAGATCACACTGACACATGAAACTTTGGCCATTGCAGAAACTGTAGAATCATATTTAAATTACAATGTATTCAATTACAGTAAAACCCCGCTAATGCGACCACCAAAAAAGGGCATAATTCTGAGTGACAGAGGCAGGTGGTTGCTTAATGCAGTACGAAAGTTATGCAGAAAGCTCCTATAGGAGCTTTCTGCATAACTTTCGTGCTGCATTAAGCAACCACCTGCTTTAAACGACACCAGTGGCTGTTTATTAAGTGGTCGCATTTGCGGGGTTTCACTGTATAAGCAAACGGAGCAGTAGCATTGAGTATCAACAAGATAGGGACTTACGGAGAAATACAGGAAATATTTCCCCAAGATTTGCAAACTGCTCCTCTTAAACTATATCTCTTTGACTATATTCAGACTCAACCTCTTTGAATAAATCTACCGAAAAGGAGGATTTACTAGAGAAAAGTAATTATAGTAGTTTTGAAACCATTGTGATAAATAGAGCATTTGCTCCTATGGAGCAAATGCTCTATTTATCACAATGGTTTCAAAATGTGACTTTTATAGAGGCGTCAAAATGCGTCACTAGGGGGAAATGAGTTAAAGTGTTCAGAAAACTAGGGTGTTCTTTACTCCATGAATATTCATGTAGGAAATAATGACATCGCATATTATTTAGCTGCTTTTGTATCATGGTATATGTACACGAGATATTTTGGTATTGGTAGAGTACTAGAGACTGAAGTGTCATATATCTGTAATAAGTTCATAAGCAAACAGAAGACCCTAAAAAGATGACCCCTATAGGAGCCGTCTGATCTGAGTCTACTCTGTTTGCAAATGTGTAGAAATGCGTATTTATAGAGGAATGGGTTAAGTTGTTCATAAACTATGGTGTTCTTCCACAGAATCGTTTGCGAGGTCAACAATCAGCAAAATGATAATTTTACTGACCATAAGATTATTTAGATAAATCCGAAGATAGTTCTATTTGCTAGCCAAACACTATTAAATTTCTACACTGATGCCTTGGATACATTTTCGTCTACGGATAATACGATTTAGTCTCTTATCTTAAGGCGCTTAGGAGCTTTTAGTATAGCGATCATTCTGCAATACGTTGCCACCTGTCTTAACACTTACCCTCAAGTAAACGTGTTTTCACGCATTTGCAAACAGAGTAGACTAAGATCAGACGGCTCCTAGAGGAGCCGTCTGATCAGGGTCTGCTCTGTTTGCTTATGGAATTTGATAGACCTGATTATTTAGTTTCTAAAATGGCTACAATATTCCACCTTGCATATTTCAATGCATGTATACCTATTCTGTCAATGAATATTCAGTAGGTATTGAATATTGGAATAAACACAGAACCGGGAAAGGATTAAAAAACCCAGAATTAGACTTATTTCGGAGGTAACTGTTGACAGGTGTTTCTGTATACATGTATCCCGGAGTATAAAAGTCGTTTTGAAACGCATGCACATACACTATTACATACACAATACCATGTGCCCCGTTTATATAGGGCGCTGGATAGCTCGGTTCTAGTTAGGATGAATCTTTGAACAGAAACGGGACACAAATGAGTTCCGCCTTTCGAAATTCAACATTTAGCCTATATGTAAACATTGTAGAAACAATCCACTTGTAATTCGGAAACACTATTCACACAAATAAGCAAAACAGAAAGTGTGCCTTTGTGGAAAATATTACAGAACTTGATCAGTCGCCGCGTCTAAAACATAGGGGCAGGCCCGGTATCTCCATAACGTTTTCGTATGTAGCGGGGCTTGTATTTATACTTCGATTCCATTTTATCTGTGCTTCTGATGTTGCTGTGCACTGTCGTGTGTCATTTTCAAATTTCCTATTTTCAAATTTCATGCATGTCTTTTATTCTATTTTTGAAAATGGAAAAAGACATTTTTATTCGGACCAAACAGTCATAGTGTACGGGTACATAACTCATGTAGCAGACAGCGGTTTCGTCATATTGATCTAAATCTTTACTTCATGGAGACGCCTTTGAATGCATTTACAAACACAGTAGACCCAGATCAGCCGTCTGATCAGGGTCTGCTCTGTTTGCTTAGATGAATGGCATTATACAATGTACAGATCTGAGTCTACAGTTTGTGTGACACTTCCCTTGTTCATAATGAACTTTTTACAGTCAATATTTCTTATATGATTATTCGTTAGTTAAAGGTACATTAGGTATAGTGACACTGATAAAGTTGATAAATTACTTTCAGTACTACAGCGCGGGACAACCTGTGAATATTGCCCTTGGTATAGCAGTAATGTACACACGTGATTTCTTCACCACATGTCCGGCATACATTTTACCCATGCATACTTCGTCCCAACGCTCCTGTTTTTGTTTTAAAAAGCCCTATTATCTATCCCGAAACGATTTTTCTTTTCTCTATTTGTGCAAGTAAGAGCATATTTTATTAATATTACAAAGAAATGCATAATCAAAAGTCATTTGTGTGACACGTTCTATATACGTGTACATGTAAAATTATTAACAAATTTATGATAATCATCAGACTTCTGCTCCTTTCAATGACTATTCTACTGTTGTCGTGCAATGTTAGAATACTAATTCCTGCTGTTAATGCTTCTGTCACAAGTGCCTGCTGCTTCTAATGCTTCTGTCACTATTGTATGACTGCTGTTAATGCTTCTGTCACTATTGCTTGATGCTTCTGTCACTATTGAATGACTGCTGTTAATGCTTCTGTCACTATTGCCTGCTGCTAATGCTTCTGTCACTATTGAATGACTGCTGCCAATGCTTCTGTCACTATTGCCTGCTGATGCTAATATTGCCCGCTGCTGCTAATGCTTCTGTCACTATTGAATGACTGCTACCAATGCTTCTGTCACTATTGCCTGCTGATGCTAATATTGCCTGCTGCTGCTAATGCTTCTGTCACTATTGAATGGCTGCTGCTAATGCTTCTGTCACTATTGAATGACTGCTGCTGCTACTGCTTCTGCAAATATCGTCTGCTGTTTATTTTTCTGACACTATTGTCTGTTGCTAATGCTTCTGTCACTAATACCTACTGCTGCTAATGTATCTGTCACTATTGGCTACTGCTGCCATGCTTCTGTCACTAATGTCTGTGGTTGCTAATGCTTCTGTCATTATTGCCTGCTGCTAATGCTTATGTCACTATTGACTGCTGTTGCTAATGTTTCTGTCACTATCGCCTGTTGCTGTGTATGTTTCTGTCACTGTTGCCTGCAACTGCTATTTTTTCTTTTACTATTGCCTGCAACTGCTAATGTTTCTGTCACTATTGCCTGCTACTGATAATGCCTCTGTCATTAATGCCTGATGCTGCCAATGTTTCTGTCACTGTTGTGTGCTGCTAATGGTGATATCACTATTGCGTACTGCTATCATTGCTCATGTTCTACCGCTGATGGTGTTTCTACTACAGTGGTTATGCAACTACATGTACTACCATTGTACTAATGCTATTGCGACCACAGACAACTACTGCTACTATTACTCTTGCTACTGTTGCTATACTACTTCTATCACTACTATCATTACTGCTGCTACTACTACTACTACTACTACTACTACTACTACTACTACTACTACCTACTACTACTACTACTACTACTACTACTACAACTACTACTACCTACTACTACTACTACTACTACTACTACCACTACAACTACTACTACTATAACTACTGCTACTTTTTACCGGAACAGAACTTTATTATACATCGGAGTGCAACAAGAGGAAATATAATACACACAATAATTGTACACCATGACAAAGTACAATCATGATAATTAATAAGGTAAATAATAAGGTTGCTGGTGGTTGCCATGGATACATAAACTACTAGATAAGCATATATGTGCTTAAACACAGAAAGAAAGAACGAAGAAAGATAGAAAGAAAGAAAAGAAAAAAGAAAGAAACAAGGAAAGAAAAGAAAGAAAGTATTAAAGGAAAGAGATAAATCGAAATAGGGGAAAGCTAAGATATTCATTGAATGGTGATTCGACATTTCGCTGCCAAATAAAGTTCATATTCTGACAGTTTGGACCCTGGTGAGACGACGAGGTACTCGGCATTCTATCTGGATGCAAACTGTTTGCAACTGTTACCATGGGTCCGTATATGGCAGCGAGAGAGTTACATCTACTACTACTACTTCTACCATTAATAGTAACTGCTAAGAACTACTACCCCTACCACTAACTACAACTGCTGCTGCTACGACTACTACTATAACTACTACTACTACTACTACTACTACTACTACAAATACTTCTAATACTACGACTATTACTACTACTATTACTACTTTTCTTCTTCTTTTTCTTCTGATCTTCTTTGTCTATTACTACACTAGTAATGGGGTCCATCAGATCTAGGCTTACTAGTAGCAAGCTATTTTATTCAAACAACATAAGATCAGTTTTACTGTGTTATTCTATACATGTCATACTTTAACACCAGGCTAGCAGCACGCTTACGTGCAATATATAACGATACAAATTTCTTTACTGAAAAACAAATGAAGTCATTTGTTTCTTAACACTATCTCAACGAACGGCAAAGTTCTGATAAACACCTGCGATAAATACCAACTACACTTTAAAGGCTTGGATTAGCTTAAGTCAATGACGATTATCTTTTTTTGACCCAGATATGTTTGGATTAAAACTGCTGTCAAAGAATATGTCAACATTGCTTGTGGCTGTTTACCTGTTTAACCCTTAGCCCGCTAACCGCGACTTGACTCGCATTTGCAAACAGCTTGGATCCAGATGAGACGCCGAGTAACTCGGCGTCTCATCAGGATCCAAACAGTTTGATATTCGGTCAATAGTATGTTAAAAACTTGATCGAATCGGAAATACTCAACATTGCACCAGATCCATCTTTTAGCAGACATTAGTTTTACAGTTAACATTGATTTCCTTTCCCGCGATCATGCACATCACACGTGATTTATTTATAAACACTTTGGTGAATGTACAATCATGTTCCGCGTGCGTGTTCTATTTATAACCACGCAGGGATTTTCCACCTAACAGAGATTGACCTTGACCCCGTGCGTGATCAGCTGCACATACAAAGAGAAAATCATTCCCCAGTTTTACATCAGCCACACAACAAAAAGGAATGAAAACGTTTGAGGAGTTATTGCAAATTCATTCTGAAAGTATTAATACGTTAGTTACGTGAACGGATCACAAATAGAGGTAAATTTTCTACCATTTTTCTTTAAATTTAAATCTAGTTAATTTTGAACCGAGATACATGTGAATGTGTATATGACTATATGTACATACTTATGTATGTAATTTATATATGACGACATGTGTCTGTTTTGAATAACACCGGCTCATGCGATTAACAGGTATATTGGTGTTTTAGGATTGTATGACCACGCCACCAGTCGGTGGAATGTCCAACTGGTCATGGGTTTGAGCATATTGAATGTATTTCTTTCGTTGGTTACTCTATAATGTATATACTATGGTGTCAGAGGTGGGATCCGAATCCATCGATGGAAATCCTACTGTATGTCTACGATCATTGTGTTTCTGCTGTGTAGATATTCTAAAGGTAACCGATAAACAATGTCAATCCAATTAACCAGATCCGTCTTTAAAAGCGGCCATTCATTTATTGAATCGGAGAGATGCATATATGTCTCCGATTGAACATTAATTAATGCAGGACAAAAATGCGTGGAGTTTTTGCTGCAATTAAATGTACATGTAATTAAATGTCCTTTTCACCATTCCCTCCGTATTTAGTTCTATCATAAAAATCGTTTTCTAATAAGTTGTAGTTATGGTGTTCGATTTGATTCGAATAGGCCTACATGCATGGATATAATTTAAAATAAACTAAAGATTGTTATATCACAAACTCATGTATATTGGACAATATCCTAACATGAACCATGTGTTGTTTCAAAGTGCAGGATTGCATATTTTATAAGCGGATAGTGCAGAGTACACTGATATCGATTTCTCAATTGATATCACGGGGTCATTATGTATAACGTTCGCACTATGCTGCAATGTAAAGCTAGGTAACTGTCATCTGTTAAAATTGTTGTCTGCTAGTATTTCGTGTTTTCTTTTAAAAGAATGTGTGAAAATAATTTGGATCCTTCTGAGCCAGGGATTGCAGAAGAACTTCTGTATAAACTAGCACAAGTTCGTTGCTTGTGGGCACATTTATTATATACAAAACGAAAACTAACTTTGAAAAGTTTTTGAATGCCAAAAAAACAACAACAAAGTGAATTGTTAATTATATTTTATGTGGTCCGTGTATATTATCACCGGCATGAAGTGGTAGATCTAGATGTACCATTATTTCATTGAACATTGGTAGTTGATGAACCGTGGAAAGAAAACTGATGCAATATGTCTATAGCTAGGGTACTGTAATGTAGACCTGTATGTCGTCAGATTTGTCCTTTATCCTTTCTTTCTTTCTTTCTTTCTCCCCATAATGACTACGATCAAGATTGATCATCCTTTAACACACATTTGTGACAATGAATATTTATATATATAAGAACTATTGACTGGTTGAATAATAACTACATGTAAATGAATGTTATGATGAGATATTTACTATGTGTCTAATAGCTTAATTGACTCTCCGCTTGCTAATCACGTCAATATACCTACCAGTAAATAGTGAAGACCCAGATGAGACAGCTCCTGCAGGAGCTGTCTCATCAGGCTCTGCACTATTTACATGTTGATTGTGCAACCAGTGCACTCCACAGCAGTGTACTTGTACACAGTGAAGATATATGTAATTATACAACAGGGCATGGGTAAAGAAGGAGAAATGTATTTTAAAATTCAGCAAGCGAAGGGTTAAGCCTTTAGATCCAGTTTAGACGCCGGGTAGGCTACTCAACGTCTCGCCTGACTCCAAGTTGTTTGCAAATGCGAGCCAAGTCACGTGGTTATCGGGTTAAGGATTGCTATTAAGCCCTTTTCCCTGTTTAATATTTATGGAAGAAAAAATGACACCATCAATATTTTAAGCTAACAGAACATACCCAGATCAGACGGCTCATGCAGGATCGAGCCGTCTGAACTTAGTCTATCCTGTTTGCTAAGTCGGGAAAAAAGCTTCTATCTAGTAGGCCTACATAGAAAGGGTTGAATGTTGTTTCAGAATTTACTTTAAGATGGACCTTACCAATTTATCGAGATGGACCTTACCAATTTATCGAGATGGACCTTACCAATTTATCGTTTTCATATTAGACAGTAAGCTATTTAGACAGGAGTCATCCTATGACGCATTAAATGTGGTTTTAGGAGTGTCAACTTTGACGGGGTCTATAATTTGTAAACAAATGATCATGAGGTCACGATCTATAACGTTATAGATTTCATCATGTATAAAATACATTGTATACATGTATACATATCATCACGTAATCAGCATTTGTTTCCAAAACAATTTGAGATTGGAAACGATACCTGATAACAACCAGTAAGGGTGGATTAGTTTGGAATTGATTCGGATTTGGATGAGTAAAAGAAGACTGCGTATTTAATACAGCTCTAACTAGTGTGGTTTCATTCTGTTCTGTTCATTACACCATGTGTAGGATTGTGGAGAAAGGTTCTGTATTATTGAACTTTTATAAAAGAATAGGTTATGGTAAATAATGTTCTTTTTAAATACAATAGTATATGGACACACACGTTTTGGCTTTGACAGAAACTGTAGAATAAAAGCTATATTATATCTTAAACAAACAGCGCAGACCTTGATCAGACGGCTTATACACTCTGTTTGCAAATGCGTGAATAGGCGTTTAACCCATTACCTCATAGGCTATTTTTTTTTTATATACAACCTCTTTGAATAAATCTACCGAAAAGGAGCATTAACTAGAGAAAATGAAATTTTTAGAATTTTGAAACCATTGTGATAAATAGAGCATTTGCTCCTATAGGAGCAAATGCTCTACATGTATTTATCACAATGGTTTCACAAAGTAACTATTACAGAGTCATCAATATGAGGGAATGGGTTAAAAGGAGGGAAAGGGTTAAACAAAGGGAATGCCATATTTCTTTGCTAAATACTATCTTACTCCCCGAAGCAAGTCTAACGAGTGCCAGCGAGATAGATACATACACAGTAAAACCCCACTAAATCGGAATTCAAGTAGATACGTTTAGGTAGGTGACTAAAAGATATGACTTTGACCCTCCATTACGCTGCCACATGTCTCCAAGACTGATATTTATAATATATTAATTAACCCTTCGCTTGCTATTCGCGTCAATATAACTACCTGTAAATAGTGAAACCCAGATGAGACAGCTCCTGCAGGAGCTGTCTCATCAGGGTCTGCACTATTTACAAGTTGATTGTGCCACCAGTGCACTCCACAGCAGTGATTGCATAGCGAAATACTTGTACACAGTGAAGATATATGTAATTATACAACAGGGCATGGGTAAAGAAGGTGAAATGTATTTCAAAATTCAGCAAGCGAATGGTTAAACTGAACGTCCGGTTAAGAGGGTTTTACTGTACAGTCAATATGGTACAAACAGTTTGTACTAGCACCTCGTATCTAGAGAAATTTAAAATTAAAAATTTACGTATTTTGTTTTTTTGTATTTTCAGGAACTGTTAGACCGTTCAAGTCATCAAGGCTTATGAAGTCGCCTGCTCACTTTAGCTACTCCGTAAATCCCAGCACGACCCCAAGTATCAGACCAACAATGGCGTCCAGAGTGTCCACGGACGTTAGGGGCCAGGAGGGATTCGAATTCAAAGGGATCTTGTTACTGGCCATCTGCGGTCTCTATGCTTTACTGTTGTTTGTGTTGGCGAGAATCCTGAGCTATATGGTGTCCAAAATCACTGCCCCAGGTATGTACATTTTGATATTACTTTCATTTTGTGACACAAAATGTCCACCTGGTCGTTAAATAACCCTTTCCCTCATACAAACATATTTCACGCATTTGCAAACAGAGTATACCCAGATCAGACGGCTCCTATAGGAGCCGTCTGATCATGGTCTACCCGGTTTGCTAATGGAATTTGATAGATATGTTTCTTTATTTTCCAAAATGGCTATAATGCTCCGCTACTATTATGTCCATGAATATATGAAGTTGGTATTGAAATTTGGTCCAAATATAGAACAGGGAAAGGGTTAATCTTTAGAATATTAGCTAATGTCAAACGCATTAATGAATCAGAAGTTTGCCATTTCCTTGTTCAATATTCAGGTAAAAAATAACGTCATGAATTTTTATTAGCTGGACCTGATGTTTTATACTTGCATAAGTACACAGGATTTGTTTGGTATTGGGGAAAATGCAAAAACTGTAAAGTCAGATCTGTTTTAATTTCTTATGCAAACAGAGCAGACCCTGATCAGATGGCTTCTACTCGTTCTACTCCGTTTGCAAAGGCATGGGAAAGCGTGTGTATGAGGGAAAGGGAATCTTGCTTCCTGATCAGAGTTTGAGCAGACATATGTTTTAAGTCACGTATGGATTAATGAATTCAAGCCACATATACCAGGAACCGAAAGTTCTTTTATATATCTCCGATCTGGATGTTAAAAAAGGTGTGTACGCTATATGGAGAGCATTATTATTACAGATACATAATGTATCTATAATAATAATACTCTCAATGTGACATAGTTTATAATCGTTTCACGGGTAACAAATTGAATGTTTTTATCAATGTTTTCTCTCATAGTGTAATGAAATTTTCATACTGTCTGTATTTCTTACATGAATATTGAATAGGGAAAGGGTTAAAAAGGGAAATGTTCCTCATGGAGCTTCCTGCATAACAACCACCTGTCTGATATAATGAAAGAAAATAATACTTATATTTGTTTACAATGTATTTCGATTACGGGGTAAATCACATTGATTACCCAGTAATTATGCTCATTACTCATGTCAAATGATATCTTAATTGAGATGTTATTGTTTTTCACAGTGAAATCCATCTTCTTCTCTGTGTCAACGACCGAAGTTCGCCCGCAGCGAAAACTGTCAATGGAGATAAACAACAACGACACAAAGTTACCCGGAGTTCCACGCGTTCATACTCGATCTCTCTGCCATGGGTGAAGTTCTTAGTTTACATGAGACCTGAACACATCAACAAATCATCCATATTTTGTACAAAAATATAGAGAGATGATATAAGTGGACTTTCTCTGGTAGACGCTTGTACAAAGCATTGCAGTGACACCGTCTGCAACAGTTCAACAAGCCTCGTATGGTTCCGATTGCTTCCGCAAATTTCCGTCGAAACGGGATTTTGGAGCTCAATGCGCGGGATTATGAGAGAGTGTAGATCAGAAGATTGACAGTTCATGATAGAGATTGTATTTTAACAATTTATTCTTGAATGTCGTATGAAAAGAGGCCCAGTGAAGGATGCAACTGTGCATTGTTCAGTTTAAAATGACAATTGAAAGCATTTTACATTTTAAGCTTATTGCATTCTGCATCAGCTCACTGGATTGCACTAAGCATCTGCTTGAGTAATGTAGAGCCATTCAAGGCACTACAGCATTTCAATGCCAACTTTAAAAGTGCCAAATCATTCAGGCACAGACGCCATATAATAGGCCTTTTACACCTTAGCAAAACAGAGTAGACAATGTTACTGTAAGAGCCGTCTGATCGGAGTCTGCTCTGTTTGCTGATGAAATAATATAGATATTGATATGACTAGATCTACAGCTTCTGCCTTGGCCAAAATTTCTCGTGTTCATATTCTATTCAAAATGAATCTTATTAATATTCATGATGTCGCTATTTCTTATATGAATATTTATTGAGTAAACCATTAACACATGTTGAATAATTATGTAAGAAGTAATGCCATCATGATTTAGATTAAAACACTGCAAACAACAGGGTCCATGCTTATAAAACTTTTAGTTGAGTCTGAGTTCGTTCTCAAGTTTTTGATTGGTCAGATTTGAGCCTTTGGCTCAAATCTGACCAATCAAAAGCTTGAGAACTCAAATCTGACCAATCAGAAGCTTGAGAACGAACTCAGACTCAACTAAAAAGCTTTATAAGCATGGACCCAGACCGAATTCAGACAGCTCCTACATTGTCTACTCCGTTTGCAAAGGCGATGAAATAAAGGGTTGACCCTTGAGTTTCCAAGTTCTATATTTAGTCCATGCCTACTGAATATTATATTCATGGACGAAATAGTTATCATGAAAAATTGAAGATGTAACATTATAGCCATGTCCGAATCTAAAGAAATATACCTACCGAATTCAATTAGCAAACAGAGCAGACCCTGATCAGAAGGCTCCTATAGGTGCTGTCTGAGCTCGGTCTACTCTGTTTGTAAATACATGTATATGAAAACACGTTTATAGGAGGGAAAGGTTTAAATGAATGATAAAAGTCCTCCCGGAGGTCAGGTAGCATGTTCTTTAGAACCACAGAAAGAAGGCAACTGTCATTTGCATGAAGTTTAATAAAAATTATCCTGTTCAAAATCCTACTTCCACCTCCCAGTGGTAAACAGGGGGCAACAAATCGGGCCCAATGGCCAGGTCTGGCTAACGGAAGGGGTTTGATAAATTATCAATTTTATTCACCTTTGACCTTTTGTTTTGCATGTTTTAAAATCTTGGTATCTTATACATCAGAACATCTTTACAATGGCCACTCAACTGGATTAAAGTGTTTCTTTTTGTAAATATGGATGCTCTTCAACAATCTTCGTATGAAAATCAATGAACTGATCCGATTGATGCACTCGGTGATCTTAATCAGTGTTACCAAAGACCTCAGGGGGCAATAAATTTGTTCTATTGACCTGTCAACTTACTCTTACGTAATTGTCCTAAGTATCCGGACAGACATGTTTGGGCAAATGGTGCAGATCCAGATCAGTTTGGGCAAATAGTACAGATTCGGATCAAATTGCTCCTGAAGGAGGATTTTGATCAGGATCTTCATTATTTGTTAGTACTATGTCAGTCTGAGTTATGCAGATTTACAAACTGGAGGGGAGATTGTGTGTCGGAATACTTAGGTAAATTAGGGTTCACCCATTACCTCATAGGCTATTTTTAGATCCAACTTCTTTGGATAAATCTACCGAAAAGGAGCATTAACTAGAGAAAAGGAAAATTTTAGAATTTGGTAGATTGAAACCATTGTGTCCTATAGGAGCAAATGCTCTATTTATCACAATGGTTTCGTCGGGTGACTTTTGCAAAGGCGTAAATATAAGGGAATGGGATTTAATTGAATTACATGTGTATAGTCTTACACGAACTTTAATTTTATTGAATGCGGTCTGTACAGTTGAATAATACATCTGCTGTTTTGTATCATACTTTTCAGTTGTTTGCAAGTCTTCATTTGTTTTCAATTTTAGGCAGCATCAATGTCACAGGAAATGTTGGAGATTATAACCTCTCTATAACGACCACTAAACTGAGGTCTTATTCCTGGGTTTTGACAGGTGATAGCTTGTTATATTTACCTCTAAGAGACACATTTGCAAACAGGGCAGACCCATATCAGACGGCTATTGTAGGACTCGCCTCATCTGGGTTGTTCAGTTTGCTTATGGATTTTTATAGAACTCATTCTACATATCCAAGGCTAAAATGTCCTTGTTAATGGGACACTACAAAACATCAAATAATGGATATGTATGAAGTGATATATCATTACATGAATATTAATGAGGACGAGGGTTAATGCAGGACTAGCTAGGCTACCACCTGCTCATGTGCAGCCGTTGGTCGCTATAGAGAGGAGTTTTTGTTTTGTACTCATATTCCACTCCTAGTTGCATGCATTACTTTCAAACCACAGGGGTCTGAACCTCTTCATGGGGGTATATACATGTATGTACTATATAATAGATATTATATAGTACATATAGACCCTTATACGCGGTTCAGACACCTGTGTTTCAAACAAGCTTGCAGTATTTCCATTAAATTGTACAGGACCATAACTATGTCAAGTTTTATATTTGTTGAACTCGTTTTGTTATTAAAATTGAAACACGAGATTTTCGTCTTCGTTTTCATACGTCCATTGTCAGGGAAAAGTCCATTTAGTCAATACTGTAGATAGGGTTTTACTCATCTATCAACTCGAATGTTTCTCAACCAAACCTTACTTTACTGTAGGATAGGGTTTGGAGGAGAAATATCAAAACAACCGATCTTTCTCCCCTTTCTCTCTTTCCTCCATCTCTGTTTGTCAGTCTCTGTCTCTTCTCCCTGACTGTCTCTTTTTTTCTCCACCCCTGTCTCTCCTTTATGTCTGTCTGTCTGTCTGTCTCTCTCTCCCCCCTCTCTCTCTCTCTCTCTCTATCTCTCTCTCTCTCTCTCTCTCTCTCTCTCTCCCCTCCCCCCACCATTGGGTTAGTATTTTCTCTGTCACCCTCTACCTTTACCTCTATCATACCTGTCCTACGGCGGTAAATAAGCAAACGTCATAGAGACGTGGACATGTCGTACTAAAATAAAGATTCAATATACTAAATGCACATGCAGATGTTTGGCATGGGTAAATGCTACTGTTGAGTTTTAACTTGTTCAAAATGTTTTCAGCAGCTTACGATAGCTGTTTATCTAGATTTAAAGGATATTCATGTAAATCGTTTTGTTTGCGTCATTCTCGAGCATTGCGTCATTCTTAAGTATTCTATAGGAGCTTTCTACATAACTTTTGTCCTGCACCAGGTATTTGGGAATCTCGAAGCCTTATTTACCCATTTTACTCGTACGGTATAACACAGTAAATCCTGTTTCCGGCGGACCATTACAAATACAAATGTAACACGAAATAAATCATGGATATTCATGTGAGAAATAATGACATCGTGAATATTTTTCAGCTGAAGTTTTAAAATGGTATGTGCATATCCATTTTTGCTATGACAGAAAGCGTAGTTAAAAGATCTATGTACATGTATATAGATTTCTAACCACATCTGCAAACGGATCCTATACAGAAACTGTCAGATCTGAATCTCCGCATTTCTTTCGTTATTAAAGTAGAGGCCAAATATTGGTTTGTCATATCTAGTGACTGCGTAATGAAGGGCAAAAGTAATGCAGAAATCTCATATATATATATAGGAGCTTTCTACATTACTTATGTCCTGCATTAGGACATTTGTTTATATACGAGGACACCTTATTCACCAACTACAGCAAAACAACGACAACAGTCATAAAAAGATTAATTCTGGGTCTTCAAGGTAGGTGTTTAGTTTAGCCGTTCTCGTGCTAACCGCGACACGACTGTCTGCTGCATAAAGCTTGTATCCAGATGAACTGCCAAATAACAGCATCACAACAGGACCTAGCCTGTTTAGCATTTGGTCAGTAGTTTTTATATATGAACCAGCTTATATAAACTGCTTAACAGATTTAATCCAAGCTGTTTGACACTCGAATACGGCTTTTGCTGAACCATTTACTCCATAAATATGCATTTCTGTGTCTTTTCAAACAGAGTAGACCCAGATCAGACGGCTCCTATAGCCGTCTGATCAGGGTCTGCTCTGTTTGCTTAAGACATAATAATAGCCTTGATAATATGTACTGCAGTTTCTGCCATTTCCAAGACATCCCATGTCCATGTGTCATTTTACAAAATAATCTAGTTAGTATTCATGATGTCTATTTCTTACATGAATATTCATGGTGTAAATTCTACAATAAAGGGTACTAATAAAACTTTGGAATACCATACTGTTTGTAGACAGAAGTTGCTTTATTGTTGTGAAAGTTTAAGAGGTGCTACTGTATAATTTAAAATACACACTTGTCTCGTATTCATGCACACTTAAAAATCTAACTCAGCCCATTTATCACGGGAACGTAGGCAAATGATGTAGACCCAAACCAGAGGGTTACTGTTTTTGAAACCCCAATACGCTATTTTCCCAAAGCTCACTACTTGCAGAAAACGCACCGTCAAATGAAAAACAAAACAAAACAAACCAACATTATTCCACCAAGCAAATTCGATTTATTGATATACCCAGCCAAGCAAGTGCTGTGTTGAGCCTCAAATGTCTTACAAACGCATTCTTCTCATCGTGCGAAAAACGCACACGCATTATTCTCACAAAAGTGACGCATTATAACTACTGGTGGACATTGTTCAACTTATCATAACACAAATATTTTGAGTACAACTCAAATTAACTAGGAGAAAAACATAAGAAAATGGTACATGAATATGTCTACAACATAACGGTTTCTTGGTAGGCGTACATTATTAAATGATACTCCTGTTACACGTACGTTTGAAGAACACGACGAACGTAGAACATCATTTATGACTAATGTCATTGAAATAGCTGGACAGAGAAAAAGAAAATGGAAGTAATGGTGGTCAACATGATGGAGGCCAAAGGCCGACGAGACACGGGGGTGCATATGGCAATGGCCACCCTACGTATAACAAGTCAAATAACGGAACTTAACTGAATCTTTTAGTTTCTAAAACGAACCTCTGCACCGCTTGAAATATAATAGTGTTACTATGTGTATCAAGTGATGGGTCACCATCAAGAAGGAGTTTAACTGTAACAGGCCGTAAAGTGCTAATTGTATGTATTAGATGAGTACGTTGGACGTGGAAGAGTGGGCATATAAGACAGAAGTGTTCAGTACTTTCGGTATCACCACAAGAACATAACGGAGAGACAACAATGTTTCTTTGAAACAATGGAAGGTTTAATGTGCTACAATTTGTTCTTAATCGGGTATGGAGTACATTGTATTTGACTCTGCCTTGCTATGTAGTGTTGCAACCTAAGGCGCACGCTACGTGTCTTCTAATGGTCACATGTCTGTTTCGAAATAAAGATATATATTAATTCCAAGTGTACGTTTATAAATCATTTAGGTTGTGTTGTTCCCTAATGGATAGAAGATATTGGAGACAGCATATCTATTCTAATTAGTCAATATGATTTATAATATTGTATCGTTTCACTTGTACACACTTTTGGGTTGAATAGGGATGTTGGACATGTGACAGTTAAGATAACAACTCAGCTGTAGTCCGTTCATCCATCGTCTCTTGAAAACTAACAGGTAAATCGAGTCCTGGACAGGATATAGTGGACGAAGTCCTAGGATAAAGTTTGCTGCCTACTGCAGAGGGTTCAAATTTCAGCAGCATCCGGTGGTTATAGTCCAGTAAAGAGTTTTGTTCTGGTTAAAGTTGAGATTATAACCCACCATTCACCAAGTAGTTTAGGTCGGTGTTCTTCGGTTCTTTGTAACATCAACAGCGATGTTACATTTGTGTGGTTGTTTGTACTTGTTGGTTTTGAAGTTGATAGTTTAGTACTTTTTGTAGTTTTGTTCTAGTGTCTTGGTGGGCCTAAATCACAACTGAAACTGTATAGTTTATTAGAAAAAACAAGCAGCTTATTTGTTTCCAAGGCAGTCGTGCGCCAGCACTTTTGAGGTTGCTTGCTCAGCGTTAGAATTTCATATAGGGCATTAGGGACTTCTAGGATTGCATTTTCGTTTACTTCAAAATAGCTGGTGTTCGTTTTGTCGTACTTTCATTAAATACTTTACTGGAGTAGCAAACTGAACTATAACTACCATATGCTGTCGTGATTTGAACCCTCTGTAAGTGAGTAACAAACTGCATTCCAGGACTTCAACTCCAACAGCCTATCAGGGAATCGAACCCTCTGCTAGTAGATAGCAAACTTCATAAATGGACTATAACCCTCTGCCAGAGGGTTCTTTTCTGAACCACCTCCATTGTCACTCATTTAATGTTTTCTTTGATATCTTTCTTCGTGCAGGCAACAAAGGTATTTTTCTGTAGTGCATTTGAAACAGACATGTGGCCACCTCACAATCCTTCCTTACTTTGACGTGGCTGTGAGGCTTAATTGTCATTGGGGATATTTATTGTTTACAACAGAACCTTTCTTGAGCGGACATCAAACAGAGGTCTGATTATGGGTCTGTAAGGCAGATTGGAGGTTAATGCGGGCCAAAAATAATGTCGAAAGCTCCTATAAATGAATGGACACTTAGGACAGGTTCGGTTGTATTTAGCAAGGAGAATTCCCCGCTGGCAAGAACTAACAGGAGGGTATTTTGGTGATTTTAATTACATGTAATTTAAATATATCAGTTTCATAGTATCAAATGACTCGTGTGTTCTTATGAAAGCAGATTGTTGTCTTTATGTAGATTTGAATGAAATGCATATATACTCACCACTGAACATAGTTTAGCAACTTATTTCAGTTGTGGCCCTTACCATCGGATTGTCATCCAACAATACCACCCAAGTCAGGATCCAAACGGACATTAGGAAGAACTAGAAGTCTAACTCAACACAAGTGTCACTCATAAAAAACTGAAAGACTAACTCAACACATTAGTGTCACTCATAAACCCACTTTACCCTTTCCCTCATATAAGCGCACCTTCACGTCTTTGCAAACAGCAGACCCAGATCAGATGTCTCCTGTAGGAGCCGTCTGATCAGGGTCTGCTCTGCTTGTTTATGGAATATATAGATTTGATTCTACAGCTTCTGTCATCATTAAAAAAGCCATGTGTTCATATACCATTATAAAATTAGTTAATAAATATTCATGATGTCATTATTTCTTACACGAGGGAAAGGATGAAAAGGTTGAACACGTGAAATATTGCAACATCTATATGAAACAGTGCCGACCCAGGTCAGTGGCTTGTCTGAGTTTACAGTCTACAAACATACATGTAATTGTAATTATTATGTATATTGGAATATTGTGCTAAGTGGTTATGTATTCGACCTGTTTAATAAAACAAATATTCACCATCAACAGTTTCAGTTTTTCCAACCCCAGTACCAGAAATATCAAGAAGAATTCAGAGAATTTACCTCAGAGCTTTGAAAATAGTGCGGACCAAGAATTGCAGATACGATGCTTATTTAGGAAAACTTCAGGGAACGTATCTCGCTCGTACTCATCAGAATCGGAGGCTCTTCTAATGAGTACGAGCACTATAGGGTTTGGCTGCCTTAAGCTCTCTGGTGATACACAGAAATCTGTATCGACTTTTGCTTTTTCCTGTTCAATATTCACGTAAGAAATAATGACACCATGGGTATTAATTTTTATTAGCTGAAAGTTCGTAATGTTAACTTTCAAGGAAACTTTTTGTCTTGACAAAAGCTGTAAAATCAGACTTATAATATGTCAAAAGCAAACCGCAGACCCTAGACAGACGGCTCCTATAGGAAACGTCCGGTCTGGGTCTGTTTGCAAATGCGTGAAAAAGCGTTTCTATAAGAGAAAAGATTCAGAAAGACATTTAACGGTGTTCGATGCAATGAAAAGGTTGCATGCATCTCCTATAGCAGCCGTCTGATCAGGGTCTGCTCTGTTTGCTTTTGGTGTAATATAGATCTGGCTCTACAGCTTCTACCTGAGCCAAAATGTCCCGTGTTCATATGCCAGTATAAAAAACAACAACTTATTAATGTTCATGACGTCATTATTTCTTACACGAATATACAAGGAAAGGGTTAATTGGGACGTCGGGCCAAAACTATACAATGGAAGTCTGTACATACAAACCCCATACATAATCCGAGAGATGCAGATCCATTTTTGTTATTATTAAACCAGCACATTTACTTCCTAACCCTTATAATGCAGAATTTTCAAATGGACTATTCCAAACTTCAAAAAGGTCAGCTTATATGTGGTGAGTATTTAGGGATTTTGTTTTAAAGAAAAGTAACAAACCGTGCCGACTCTGGTGAGAGGGCTCCTCAATGAGCCCTCTCATCTGGGTCTACACTGCAAAGTACATTAGTGGCTCGTGTCCCGCACTGAAAGGGTTAAGCAATTACCTGGTGAATATCCCTACAGGAGCTATTTGATCTGTGTCTACTGTTTGCAAAGGCATAGAAAAGGGTATTTATGGAGTATATTTAGGGTTAAACAAGGTGTTTTTGCTATGGCAGAAACTATTATCCTCCCAATTTGACCTGACACTCCTGCATATTCCGTTTATTATCGTCGGTAATATTCGGATACATTTCCGAAGGTATAAGAATGCGCTATAAGAATACAATCCTCTACCGACTTTTGGTTTGCTATGTTTTGTCAGAGTATTACGAACAATCCCGATAAACACGACGAAAAGTAATCGAGTCTCGGGTCAAATTGGGAGAGCAATACTCGGCTCTATATAAATCCATAAGCAACATATGTCTTATCACGTAAAGGGATAAACAGTATCATAGAAAGAATTCAGCATAGTGTTTCAGCATAGTGTATCAGTATAGTGTATCGGCGTACTGTTTCAACGTACTGTGAAAGTGAACTCTGTAGTTAAACACTGTTGAACTGTTCCATTCTGACACCCCAGGGTTGAAAGGGTTCTAAGGACCCAGTTTCTCAGTTGAAAATTATATAAACAAATAAATAAGAAGCAATTATTCGCCATCCTGGTATAGATATGTTACAGGATTTCAAAGAATCAATAATATACAGTAAAAACCCCTCTAATGCGACCACCTCATTGTCTGCACTGTTTACTTATGAAATAATACAGACCTGATTCTACCATTTCTGCCATGGTAAATAATTGGCTCGCTAATGATGCAATTATAAAAGAAATCTGGGTCCATGCTTATAAAACTTTTAGTTGAGTCTGAGTTCGTTCTCAAGCTTTTGATTGGTCAGATTTGAGTTCTCAAGCTTTTGATTGGTCAGATTTGAGCCAAAGGCTCAAATCTGACCAATCAAAAAATTGAGAACGACCTCAGACTCAACTAAAAGATTTATAAGCATGGATACAGTAACCCCCCTCTAAAGCGACCACCAGCATAGGTCTAATTTTATTGGTCCAAAAGACGGAGTTAAGCAGAAGACTTCTGCTGGACATTTCTGCATAAATTCGTCCTGCATTAACCCTTTACTTTATGAATATTCATGTAAGAAATAATGACATCATAAATATTAATTAGATGAATTGTTATAATAGCACATTGACACGGGGCCCAGATCAGACTCTGGTCAGGGTCTGCTCTGTTTGCTTAACACATTACCCCCTAGTGACGAATTTTTGCGCCTGTATGGAATTCACATTGTGAAACCATTGTGATAAATAGATTTATCACAATGGTTTTTTCAATACTACACAATTCTAAAACTCTCCTTTTCTATAGTTAATGCTCCTTATCGGTAGATTAATTAAAAAAAGGTTGGGTATAAAAATTGCTTGGGAGAGAATGAGTTAAAATATAACATATATCTGATTCTATAGTTTCCGCCATGGGTAGAGTGTCCTGTGCCATCATATATTGTCTTTTCTAATTAATATTCATTGTTATCATTAATTAAATAAATATTCACGCAGTAAAGGGTTAAGATATACATGACATCATTCGACATTTGCTTATATAGTAAAACCTCTCTATAACGGTCACTAAATTACATGAAGTATTTTGTGTTAATTGAAGGTGGCTGCTTAAAGCAAAGTGAAAGTAAAACAGAACGCTCTGAAGAGCGTTCTGTTTTACTTTCACCTTGCTATAAGTAGCCACCTGCCCTAAATACCAACTAATTAACACAATTTAGTGGCCTTTATAGAGAGGTTTTACTGTATTCATAAAGTGGTCGCTTTAGCGGGTTTTACTGTATATACATTTCATAAAATCATAAATGAACAGAGTTCAATAGATGTATAATTAAAGGTAGCATAAAGTTTAAGGTTATTTATAAGCTGGCCAAGGTCTTGTACTTGTTTCTCTGATAAGATATCAGGGACAACCGCGCGAGCGTTGACATCGTTTCAAGGCGGGACTACAACCTAACCTACTTGTAGCGCTCACTTAACCCTGTTCTATATTTAGCCGACATTTCAATACCTACTGAATATTCATTAACAAAATACAGGAAAACCTCTTTATAACGACCACTTTATTACATCAAGTAGTTTGTGTTTAAGGCAGGTGGATGCTTAAAGCAATGTGAAAGTAAAACAGAAAGCTCATATAGGACCTTGCTTTAAGTAACCACCTGCCCAAATTACCAACTAATTAACACAATTTAGTGGTTGTTATAGAGAGGTTTTACTGTAGTTATAAAAAGGAATATGGAAGGTGGAACATTGTAGCCATTTTAGAAAGTAAAGAAACATATCTATCAAATCCCTTTAGCAAACAGAACAGACTCTGATCAGACGGGTCTTATAGGAGCCGTCTGATTTGGGTCTACGCTGTTTGCAAATGCGTGAAAACACGTCTATATGAGGGAAAGGGTTAACCATTTAATCCTCAAATACGCATTTCTACGCCTTTGCAAACAGAGAAGACCCAGATAAGACGTCTCCCATAGCGAACTTGTGATAACATATGTACAGTTGAACCTGTCTTTTAAAAGCGGTCATCAAAAAGGTCTTTTTATGAGTCTGTGAGGCAGATGGTAGCTTAATGCAGAACAAAAGTAATACAAAAACCTCCTATAGGAGTAGGAGCTTTTTGCATTACTTTTGCCCCGTATTAAGCAAACACCTGCTTTTTAAGACTCCTATATCCAATAAATAAATATCTGCTTAAGACCGGTTCTACTGTAAACAGTGTGGATCCAGATGAGAGACTGAATTACTCGTCATCTCAATACAATCTAGACCGGTGGACACACTGCCCATGCGCCATAGGTACGCCTTTTTTAACGTATTTGCAAACAACATGCAGTGTAGATCCAGATTAGAAGACTCCTGCAGGACCCGTCTGATCAGGGTCTGCTCTGTTTGCTTATGATATTATAATAGATCTGACTTATACTGTCTTCCCATACCAAAATAATTATAGTAAACCCCATATAAATATTATGATGCTATTTATTTCTTACATGACCATTTAACAGGGAAGGTATTTACTCAACTAGATTAGTTTGTGATAACCAATGAATCCGGATGAAACACTGGATAATTCATCGTCACACTATGCTTTCAAACTCGTTTCCATTCTGATCTCGGTTTTAAATACAGAGGACAAAATTCAGACTTTAAGAATAAGGACGTAGTGACACGGGACGTAGTGACACGTTTTGTTTATTTTGCTGTAGACTGTAGTTTGAAAACAGTATACATGTACCAAGATCATATGACGCCTGTAGGAAGCATCTGTTCAGCGTCTGTTGTATAAGCTTACCAAACAATATATATCTAATTCGACAGTTACAGCGTTGGCCAAACATTCCCAAGTTTGTGATGCCATATAAACGATTGAACTTATTGAAGTATTTAACCCTTTACTCCACGAATACAATGTATTCGTGTAAGAAATAATGACATCGTGGATATTGATTACATTTATTGTTATACAAACACATGGACACAGGAATATTTGACCACTTCAGAAATTGAAGTATCTAAGTTATGTCATAATCAAACAAAGCAGATGTTGATCAGGCGATTCTTACAGGAGCCATCTTAATTGGGTCTACTCTGTTTGCATAGACGTAGAAATGCGTATTTATGGAATAAAGGGTTAAACAGTGTCAGATACTAGCCTTGCACTTCAAACACTATATGGACAGATGTGATTCAGAAACAGTATTTTGTTGTTGTTTCTTAACTCTTTCGGCGCCAATGTCGCCTGTTGGCACCATTGAAAACGGTATCTGACCTGATCTGGGACTTCACTGTTTTCTGTATTATTTTAGCCCAAGCATACAAGTTTTTTAAAACAAATGTTTTACTAATATACCTTTATTATTTAGTTTAGAATTATATTTATTTAATATGAAATTATTTTTGCAGACGACACTTTTAAATTTGGCACCAAAAGAGTTTGGTTCGATGAAAGCGTTTCACGTGACGGTTAGCCAACGATCTGGCCACCATCACAGTGGAAGCTAAGACTCGTGCTGCCGTGGTCAATGTGGATATCCGCCTGGCTGGGTTTACTGATACAGTGAGTGTTGATTTTGAAGTTCACAAACTGCCAGTTTGTCAGTGGAATAACAGAAGTGCCTGATATATTGTTGTCCAAGTCTCTGTAGGACGATGCCTTCTCAACAGTCCAATTGACCAAACGTACATTAGTTATACTTCCGACTGAGTCATGGGGCACTTGGAAATTAAAAATTCTAGGACATACTCCTTCTATACGAATATTTCGAAATTCCAAGTCCGCAACATCGAATGATTTGGTTCCTTGCGCTAGGTCGAATACGGCGGAATTACTAGATATATGGCAGTGATTCCCCTTGAATGCGCACCAGTCTGTGTGAATAACGTCAATGTCGGAAACGTCCACGTGATGCAGAATGCGCTTGGCCCACCAGCCGAACTGAAACACGGCGCCATTGTGACTTTGCCATATAACACATCGTGAAGCGACAAGTCTGTCACCGTAGATCTAGTGAAATAGAAAATACTGAATGTGCTTTATGAATATGGAGAAATATTGTCAATTTAAAAGGACGGTCGGATTTTTTTTTTTATTTTTCGGGGTTGAGTTATCAATTAAATAATTATGTGGTTATATAATCATTTGATAAACCCACACATGTATTTTAATCAGGTCTTTTCGTTTGCAAACAAAAGTCGACGGAAATGACCCTGTGGTTGATACAAATGCTTTGCTACATATCGAGAAACAGGTTCTTCTCGATGAATATTTGCGATAGAAAAGTTATTAATTAAACTCCTATTTATAAGTACACAAGATCAGCCTGTGAAATGAACTTCCTACCCTGCAGTTTCAGAGCAAAAAACTAGTTCTGCGGTTCACCATTGAGCCATTCGTCAGAGTATTGGTCATTAAACATCATCTTTTAATGTACATTCATAACTTTAGATACATATCATTCGATATTTGCACATATCTGCAGAACTGTTACGTGCACCAATTTGTATTTGGGAATGGAACGTGTGTGCACTGTCTGTCCATGTAAATGCTAATAGAGCAGAACGCCTCTGGGGCGACAAAGTAGTCAACAAACATAGGTGCATTTAAAAGCATGTGGCTGTTTAATCCATTCCTTCATATTGATGCCTTTTGACGCTCCTGTAGAAATCATTTTCGAAACCATTGTGATAAATAGAGCATTTGCTCCACAGGAGCAAATTTTATGCTCTATTTTCACATTGGTTCCAAAACTACGCAATCCTTTTCATTACATTTACTTAATGCTCAATTTTGGCAGATTTATTTAAAGATGTTGGGCCTTAAAGTAGTCGATGAGGAAATGGGTTAATACAGGACAAAAGTAATACAGAAAGCTTCTGCATGAGCGTTCAGTATACCGTTCACCGTGCATTAAGCTACCCCCCCCCCCCCCGACTTTAAGATCCAGAAGTATGCCTCTTTTATGTGGTCGCTTTACAGAGGGTATACTGTATATTGTTAACAAACCTCACCTTCAATGCATCGTCATTGGCCATGATGAAGGAATCTTTCACAGTACCGTTAGGTCCTAGAGCAACACCATCTGAATTATAGGTCCATGCCGCAAGTGTTTTAATATTATTCACCGTGTTATTGTGACTAAGGGCTCGGAGATAGTACATTGTTGGATCCATTAGCACTATTCCATCGACAACGTGATTGTTCCCACCATCTAGCAAAATAAGGGACCATAAAATGTTAGGGTCGTGGAAAGCATACTTCTCACCAGATAGGATACCCCGACCGTGAATTTTGACCCCTGGGTGGTTCTTTGCTGTCTTAAAAGCGCCGTGTAAGTAGGCACCACGAGAAATGTAGACCTCGGTTATGTTGGTGTCTATAAGCTTCTGTCCACCAAGATCGTGTATGCCTTTCCCAAAGAATAAAATATTCGAGGCGTGTTGGTCATGCGGAACTTCATGTTCAGGTGCATCGGCAAATAACAGCAATTTGTCAACAATGTCGGAATGTCCAGATATTCCGAAATCATAATCGAACTCTACTGATACCATTCGGGTATTTTGGGTGATAACAACTTCCGCTTTCTTCATCGCCGTTCGGTGACATTGGAACCCATAATGCTTAGGACGAACAATGCATGTATGGAAATCTTTAGGCGTATGAATTTCCGCAGTGACGGGACTGCCAGAAAATTCAAACGACGTCCATGAAACTGAGCGATGAGGTGTGACGTAACTCTCTTCTGAGGCCCTGTGATCAGAGGTCGCAATGTAGGTAAATGACGACTGTCTCGGATGTCCAGTCTGGCTTAAATACACGTAGAATTTTCTTGAACGAAGAACGCCATTCGGATGTGGATAGATTGTTAGCAAGCCATGGCAAACATCCAGAAGATTCAGAAATAAGAAGATGGCAAAAGTTACATGTTGCATTGTGACGAATGTACGAAACCTGTCAGTTTACCGCTAATAGATCAAACGTTGAAAATGACGTACATGCAGTTACATTTACCACTTAAGAATCGCTGTGATCTTTGATTTTTCTCAGACACATGCATATACATTATATTATCATGTAATCCTGTCCCAAATTCCAATTCGGTCAGTTCATAGACGACTATGGTAACAAGATATTCTTATCAGGTGAAGTTTTATATGCAGTAGAACCTGTCCTAAGCGGTCACCCATTTATTGAACATAGGAATCTTGAAAAGCAGGTGGTTGTTTAATGCAGGACACAAGTAAAGCAGAAAGCTCCTATAGGAGCTTTCTGTATTATTTTTGGCCTGCATTAAGCTACCATCTGCCTTACATACCCATTATTAGACCTCGTTTTAATGGCCGCTAAGGTTCTATTGTAGCTGCAGTAGCAATGTCACTTGCATTATGAAAGGGCATCAAGAAAGCAATACACAGCATGCGAAGTTTGCTTTTTGTTACTGAAGATAGACACAATGAAAATGTGTTGGTTCATGTATCATTGCTTGAGAAACTGATGCGAATGACAGTAAGGTCCGTTAACCTCTTTATTCCCAGATTATCTAACCCTTTCCCTGTTGTATATTCATGGAATAAATAATGACGTCATGAATATTAATTAGATTATTTTTATAATGGCATATGAACACAGGACATTTTGGCAAAGGCAGAAATTGTAGAGTCAGATCTATATTACACCACAAGCAAACAGAACAGACCCTGATCAGGAGCCGTCTGATCTGGATCTACTCTATTTGCAGATGCGTAAAAATGCGCTTACATAAGGGAAAGGGTTAAGGATCTTACTTTGGAACCCATCCGTTTTTTCATGTGGAGGAGGCACAGCAAACAACATATTTGCTGATATAAACCATTGCTTTTGGGTTCAGCAAACACTGCAGATCCTGATCAGAGCTCTCTGATCTATGTCTACAGTGTTTACTTATGTTCTTTTTAAAGGACACTGGGCACTAATGGTGGTAGACCGTTCTTATGCTTATAATATCTGCTCAAACTCTGATACGCTGAGTTGTTTACGGACTTTCCACTCATTCAAGCCTTTGAGAAACCGCTGATGGTCCCAACAGCCAGGACCATAGCTAGATGCCGAGGTACTCCGCGCGGGATCTAGACCCATGCTGTTTGTAAATGCCAATCAGGTCGCGTTTTGGCATTATGTCTTAATCTCTCAACGAGTTTTACACGTGATAATGATCTTATAACCTTTTTAACCCTTTACTGCATCAATACACCTTTCATAGCCTTTGCAAACAGAGTAGACCCAGATTAGAGCCATCTGATCGGGGTCAGCTCTGTTTGCTTATGAAATAATACATATTTCTACATGCGTAATACATGTATATGATTCTACAGTTTCTGCCATGACCAAATTTCCATGTGTTCATTTGCCGTTACAAAAATCCGTCTACTTCATATCTGTGGTGTCATTATTTCTTACATGAATATTCATGGAGTAAAGGGTTAAAGCATTGTCAGCTGTTTGAGAAGACAAGACGGAGAAGCGAGAAAGCCAGTATGAGTGTTTTTACAATTGATGCAGTTCTAACTTCCTATGAAAATCAAAATAATGTCTGTTCAAATTTGGATCTGGTACATGACTACTTTGGAATTTTCTTTTTTCGCATTGCTACTTTTGCTTTCGAAGGATCACCCACTTTCAGAATATTTATACTACATGTCCGTGTGGCCGTTGTTACCTCCGTAATACGATTGCACTCAAACCAGGTCGCATGTTGAAATATGTTCACTCTTTGCTTTATTGGCGCCTTGGTGCACCTTTGCAAAGAGGACAGGTCCATGTAAGACTGCTCCTACAGCAGATATCTGATCAGGTCCTTTTATGTTTGCTTATGGAATAAAAGTATATGATTCTACAGTTTCTGCCATGACAAAACATCCATTTTAAAAAATCAGTTCATAAGTTTTTTATGAAATGATGAACTGTTGCATAAATATTCATGAGGTGACCGGCTACCTGTCGCTAACAGTCAAATATTGTACAAACCGTATTCTAAACATTCAACGCAGTATATGTGTGGGACTGTAGGTTACAATGAGGGATGGCTTGTTCAGTAATCTCCCTTGATTACTCCCCCAAAAGTTATTGGTTCTACAGCTTCGTGAATACCTTTGCACTTCAATAGCAAAATTTACTTTAATATCTAGTGTCAAAATTATTAAATGAGTATAACTCAATTGAACTAGTTAATATTTAGATTTAGGAATAGTGGAATAGTGTCCTTCTTAAATATCGAATCAATAAACCACACGATCTGATTGAAATACAATAGACATGACAGAGTAATCCAACTGCAGGGATCTACTTCTCATTTGGTATACCTTTGTGGTTATTAGTCAATGGAGATAATTTAAAGCTGAAAAATATCACTCATTGCGACTCATTTGGGAAAAGAGCGTGGTGCTGCCGAATCTCATTTACTGTCCTGTTTGTGTAACATTGTTCCGTTGATCTATGTCTTGCGGATGCAACCATCATTGACGTAAATAATGGTTATAGACTACGTACTATAATAGCCTGATATAATTCATAAATTTACATTGTATCTCGTCACAACAGCTGGTTATTTCTCGTACTTGGCCAGGGTTATAACGAGTGAAGACGTAGCTGACCAAAAGTGTATATTTTCAGACAACTGTAGTTTTCCCCCAACTTAACTCTTTACCTGATAGAGACGCATTTTGACGACGTCTCTTCAAACAGATTAGACCCATATCAAAGGACGTCTGTATTAGCCGCCTGGTCGGTAAGTGCTCTATGTTAGCTAATTGAATAATCTAGATCTGATAATGCAGTTCTTATCACGGTAAAATATTTCAGTGTTGATATGCAATTATAAAAAATCATCTAATTTATATTCGTGATGTCATTATTTTTACATGCATATTAATGAGGTAAACGGTCGGGTCAATGCTGCTTCTAGCTAGGTAATACACTACAGAGAAATTCTAATGGGACAAACATGTCAACAATGCCAAGAACAGGCAAATCTGGGTCCCTGCTTATAAAGCTTTTAGTTGAGTCTGAGTTTCGTTCTCAAGCTTTTGATTGGTCAGATTTGAGTTCTCAAGCTTTTGATTGGTCAGATTTGAGCCAGAGGCTCAAATCTGACCAATCAAAAGCTTGAGAACGTACTCAGACTCAACTAAAAGTTTTATAAGCAGGGACCCAGAAGGTAGGATTCCTAAAAAAGAAGTTAAAAAATGAAAGAAATTCACAATACATTTGCCACCAGACACCTACAGGCTGCAAGTTACAAAACAATGCTGGAAAATGCTTACTTATAAATACAGTAAAACTTCTCTAAACCGGACGTAGCATAAACATCAATGTTGGAATCGGGTGGACTTTCATCCTGCATTAAGCAGCCATCTGCCTAAAAGTATCTAATTTCTTCTCTACTAGAAATCCGGTTTAAGGGGGTTTACTGTACAAGCATACCTCAACATCCAAAGATGCATATCACTATTCATTTTACCCAAGAACACTATTTCGGTGGAACCATTTTCTAACTTCAATCCAATCAGCAGAAACAGTTGACACATTTAATTTTTTTTCCCTCTTTATGTACTGAGACCAATTTCATGTACTGCTTTGTACATAGTTTTAGTTTAATCATGATCTTGCACCACTTATCATCCAGATATAGGGTTATATGTATGCTATTGTTTAATTTTCAAAATCGCCAGCACATAATTTACAATGTCTTGACATTTTATGCGTTGACAAAAATAAAAAAACATAGATCAATACCATGTCATTACCATGTCATAAGCAAACAGAGCAGACCCTGATCAGACGGCTCCTACAGGAGTCCCTGATCTGGGTGTACTTTGTTTGCAAATGCGTGAAAAGACGTTTACATGAAGGAAAGGGTTAAATTCTAATAGGTATCCCCCTCACAAAGCCCGATATTTGGATAACCGATATGAGCTGAATAGCCGACTAGGACCCCGCATCTCAATGGTGTTATGTTGGCCGCGGTTTTAGACTGTTTTCCCCCCGCAAACGGTGTCATAGTAAAAACGACAACCAGCTTTCTTCAGGAAGTAGGAAGTTTCGACTACAAAACCTTGAAATCTTTAGTTTTGTTCTAGATAACGTTAACGGTCAGTTGCCTTGCATTTTTCATTTATGTATCCTAATTTGTGTTCACACGGTTGTTTATTGCAAGAATGCAATGGGATTGTCTTTTCGTGCACACGAACTCTCAATCTCATGCAGGATGTCTAATACGGTGACTCATGTGAAAGTTTGTAACAAAGTTCTTCAGAGTCTGTTAATGACATACAGCGTATAACTGTGTTGTCAGATTAAGTTATGCTTCCCAATTAAGCGTTTATCTGATGGATTGTCATTTAAAAAAATAATGACTACGACAATTTAACCGTGTTTTTATGATTAAACTGAGTCACTGCATAACTAGAATTCACCATGTATCAATATTATGATATTATGTCATATGCAGTCAGAGCAGACCGTGATCAGTTAGCTCATACAGAAACCATCTGATAGGGATTTACTCTATTTACAAAAACTTTAAAAGGCGCATTTATGAGGTAAAGGGTTTAATTTTCAGTAATCTCATACAGTATATTTTGCTTGGCCCTTTTGACAAACCCACCCCCTATATATACAGTAAAACCCCGCTAATGCGACCACCTAAAAGAGGTATAATTCTGGGTACTAGATGCAGGTGGTAGCTTAATACAGGACAAAAGTAATGCAGAAAGCTCCCAGAGGAGCTTTCTGCATTGCTTTTGTCCTGCATTAAGCAACCACCTGCTTAAACGACACCAGCGGTTGTTTATTAAGTGGTCGCATTAGCGGGGTTTTACTGTATATGCATGTAAAAGACTTATTTATGCATATATATAGGGGGTGGGGTTATTCAAAAGGGCCAAGCACCTGTGGTATACACCCTACAACAGGAATTGCGGTCGTTTCGTCAAAATGCCAGTTCGTCAAAAAGGCGATATATAGTTTTGACTAAAGACTTTTCGTCAAAAAGGATATATATTACCTGATATATATTAATAGTATTTCAATAAATCTGTTAAATGTATATGTTATTTTGGTGAATTATTCTCGAACAACAGATTTTTTGCGTATGCGGAACTATTGAGTTTGGAAATGATAGGACAGCACTTAACTTGTAATATACAAATTATGAAGATGAATCTTGATACAGATTCGTTGATTAAAATGTTTAAAAAATTTATCAAGTAAGATATGTAAAGCAAATAACAAATATTAATGACTCTATAAGTGGTGAAAAATTTACTCGTGTTAGCCTAATTGCTTTTCCACACCTACAAACCAATTAGCGACACGGGTTCAGCGGCACAAACTTTTATCAACACTTTAATTTGTGTAATTAACGTTAATCCCCCTTCCTAATCAATCAGCACCGCTAGTGAAACTGGTGCGTGGTCACTTTAATGTGCCCTTTTCGGATTATGCAGAAAACTGACAAATGCCATCTCTTGCATGTATAATCACACTTCAAAAATGTATTGTGCCCGTAGTGTGCATATTTTTAGTAAACAGTACTGTCGCATTCTTCATAAATTAATTAATTCTGAGTTAAATAATCACTAAAAAGCATTCGATTCTGATCCAGATCTGATATAGACCCAAACTATTTTAAACAGTAATCACGAATTGGCCCGGAGCATGCATAAAGTATGCGATACTTTCGCATTCTTCACTATTTCTGAGCAAAGCATACAGTTCTGATACAGATCTCATCTAGATCCAAACTAAGGTTAATAGATCTAATCATAGAGGTCATTTCGTCAAACTGCCAGTTCGTCAAAAAGGGTATATATAAATCAATTCGCTATATAATCCTTTTTGATGAAACGACAACCCCTTTTGTACTGTATAACCTTTTTGACGAACTGGCAGTTTGACGAAACGACCGTCACCCCTACAACAGCATCAATGTAACAGGACAACTGGTGAAAAGATGGTTGATGGGGACTCGAACCCAGGGATCTGGTTTATTGTGCCAGCACTCTAACAGATTACGGAGAAATCGCCTAGTGACGAAATCGCCTACAATTAGATATATAGTTAAACCAATTGGAGAAATCGCCTAGAAAGCAATTATATAGTGTTTGTATTTCGCACCTATGGTACAGGACGGATAACATAACAGAACTTTAAAGAATGTTTGTAACAAGATTAATTTGTTATGTGGTATTATTTTCCAGATCAAGAATGACCAAGATTGATCGATCAGTGTAGCCCTGATCACTACATAGAATTAATTTGACAGAAGATATTTATATATAAGGAGCGATAATTATAATATTTATGCAGAAAGTAAGATATCATACGCACGAAACAGGTTATTGTATGAGCCTTATGCCTAGTCAGATGATCTGGATCCGAACAGTGTAACCCCTGATCACTACATACACTTTGACAGAAAATGGTAAAAAAGCTATAATGATATCAATAGTTATGGCAAATTTGCAGAGTGAAAATATCATGAGTCTTAAGCACTGTTATATGATCTGGATCCAGTAAATGGATTAGCAATATCATTATAAAAATTGTCGGTTATCACAGTAGAAAATAAAATTATTATAATGGGACGTAATGGGATACATCACTTCATTGGAAGTGAATAATTATCAACCCCTGTAATATTGGGCTGTCAAATTCAAGGTGGTGATCAGGGGCCACACTGATCGTCCAATCTTGGTCATCTTGATTTGGAAAACAAAACAACAGGACAATGTATTCTTGTTACAAACACTCTGTATAGTGTATAGTTCTCTGATGTCATCACTACCTGCACCATAAGTGCGAAATACAATCACTATATAATTGCTTTCTAGGCGATCTCTCCAATTGGTTTACTATATATCTAATGGTAGGCGATTTCGTCACTAGGCGATTTCTCCAGCACCCGCTCCTGTACCCGACTTAAGTCAACCCTGATACATGTCAGTCTCACTGTCCTTGTGTTGAAATGACAATAGGGAAATTAATACAAGATACTATATAAAATCTTTCTTTTGACAGTCAGTGTATAGTAACAGGCCTTTTTCTAGCATCTAGGACACATTCCAAACACAAAAAAGGTTATGTTTTTCCCAATTTTTGGTAAAACAAATCCCAAAAGAGACCAAATTATGACTGAAATGCTAAAAAATGCAGAATAAATTAAGATGGGACAAAAAATACTTTAAATCTTTGAGTTTTAGTGTGAATAAATTCCCAATTATTTAAATGCGTTTTTCCCAAAATTGCGAGAAAAGGGCCATAGTATATAACAATACATTATACACAACCTTTTTCTGGCAATTTTTTGAAAAATGCATGTTAATAATCAGGAATTTTTTTTAGTGTTAAACTCAATTATTTGGAAAGCATTCTTGACCCCATCTTAAGTTATTTCATACTCTTATTTTTTTACATTTTAATAAAAATTGGCATTGTATTCCACATTGGGGAAAAATGTTAATTATTATGTATTTGAAATGGGTCCTTTTAACGGACCTATGCACATGCCAGAAAAAAAAACCCTGAGTATAACATAAGCTATGAACAGCTATTGACTGAGATATATATATAAAATCATGTATGAACAACCGAGAGGCCTTTTGACACCTTTACAAACAGAGCCTGCTGATTTTGGAAAGAATTATCGCTAAAATTGCTGACTTGGGAAACAAAAAAGCTGGTGTAAGTTTGGATTTTTGGGAAAACTGCATGATTTTAAAGAAATTTTCAATTGAGAAGGGGCCTTTTACAGGCCTCTGTTATAGAAGGTGAAAAACCCCTGCTTATAGGAGCCATTTGATCAGGGCCCAATTCTGTTTGCTTATGAAATAATATAGATCTTACTATACAGTATCTACCATTGAGAAGAATACACTTGTTGATAATGCCATAATAAAAAATAGTCTAATTAGTATTCATGATTTGCTTGATAGAAAAAACTATGTGGAAAGCCCAGGCTGGTGTGAAAGTTGCTGCACCCCAGACAACTGCTGATGATGATGACTGGGAAACGGATGCTGACTTTGTGGTTTGTATTGAATGATAGACTGTTGCATTTTAAATAAGAGAGAGCTGTTCAATTCACAACAATAGTTTCTTCATTTCTGTATCAAACCTTATGTTATGTCTGCTCACTAGAACTGTCTGAAAAAGGATTCTAACAAGTACTTGTAGTCAGAAGGCCGGGTTTGACGGACAAATAAGAACTGTTACCTCTGAAATACTTACATGATAAACACCCTTATCTGTTTTCTTTTGATAACAAGTGTAAAGCAAATACATGTATGGCAAAAATAGATAAACCCTGTCATATATACTCTTAAATTCAGTGGTCATAGTGCAATATATCTGAATGTACGCATGTTTCAAATTTCCATGACACATTTGGGTTTACTCTGTTTTCAAAGGGGCTAAAGAGAAAAGGTTATTGTACCAATTATTGATTAGTTTAATGATATGCCATGCTAAATACATAATCAACTAAATGTTATTCTTATGCTTATTATGTAACTTACATATATGCATAATAATAACATTCAGTTGACGGAAATAAAACTTACAAATGGATCTTGCTATGGATTGTTGCAACATTAGAGACTGACCTCTCCAAATGTTTTTATTTAATGTCATGTTTTATGAGTGTGACATTGAGTGTGACATTGAAGTTGATTCTACCATAACTTTGCCCATTATCTAGATGTGCATACCACTTTTTATTGTTTCTTTAAACTGTTACTCCATAAATACGACTTTCTACACCTTTGCAAACAGAGTAGACCCAGATCAGACGGCTCCTACAGGAGCCGTCTGATCAGGGTCTTCTCTGTTTGCTAATGATATATCGGGTAATATAGATATGATTCTACAGTCTCTGCAACGGCCAAACCTTCCTCTGTGTGTACACTTCATCTAATTAATATTGATGATGTCATTATTTCTTACATGGGTATTCATGGGGCAAAGGGTTAAGTTACTGGTGAATGACAAACACAGGGTGTACAGTAACAACACATTTTCGTATCACATCTGTCATATATATTATCAGTTACTAAACTGAATTGAAATACAACATTTTAACCTTTACCAGATAGCGATGCCTTTCCATGCCTTTGTAAACAGAGTAAACACAGGTCAGATAGCTGCTATAGGACCTATCTGATCAGGTCTGCTCTGTTTGCTTATATAAATGTCATAACATCGATCTGATTCTACAGTTTCTGCCATTGTCAAAACATCCTGTGTTCATATACCATTATAATTAATCACCCAATAAATATCAATTATTTCATGCTTTCTTACATGAATATTCATGAGGTCAAGGGCTAATAGGGCTAGTTTCATATTAATCCTTCTCATCATGAATATTTTTGTGAGGAAAAATGAAATCATGAATATTTATTGTTATAATTGTGTTTGGGTACAGGAATTTTTGGCCAATACAGAAACTGTAGAATCAGATCTACATGTACCGGTATATAAATCCATGAAGAATCAGAGAAGACTATGATCAGATGGCTCCAACTGGAGGCATCTGATCTAGATCTGTTCTGTTTGTAAAGGTGTGAAAAGGCATTTCTGTGATGGAAAGGGTTAATTGATAAACACTGTCTTGCTCTTAGAATGATGTCAGTGAGGAACAACAACGATGGGGAGCCAAGACAGTTGAAGGATCTGGCCACCAGTCTTCCATCAGGTAAATATTGCATTGATTTATTTTTTTTCATAGATTCGAAGTTGACCCAGATTGCAATTTTGAGCAATTTTATTATACAGCCAAATGATCAAGAATGAAGAATGTTTTCTTAGACTAGTGTAAACTTGGATCAGTCTGTTGGTCATTCAGTAGGTTTATAGGTGGTGTGTTCGGTAGATATCTGTCCAGAAATATCATATAAAGGTTGTGACACAAACTACTTCTAAAGTTTTAAACCAATTTATACAAAACTTACATTATACTGTGATAAATATTCAGCTAATAAATATTCATAATGTCGTTATATCTTACATGAGTACTGAACTATTAAAGGCGATAACAGGCCATCACTATAAGATGAAGATGTGGAAGATACATTGTCTGATCCTTCAAAAATATCATCATCAAAAATAGAACAAAAATATAATTCAGCATGATTCAGCATAAAATAATTACCAATTAAGGCAATTATTATTTAAGTCTTTACCTCAGAGAGATGAGTTTTAATGCCTCTATAAACAAAGTAGACCCAGATCAGATCCTGTAGGATCCTTCAGATCAGGGCCTACTTGTTTACTTATGCAGTAACAAGATCTGATTCTACAGTTTCTGCCATAGCAAATTGCCTTTGTTCAATGGCCATAATAAAAGTTCATTTAATGAATATTCATGGCGTCACAAAGTCGTGTATGGATATTCCTGAAGTAAAGGGTTAACATGTTTGAGACAAGCATTTCTATTGTGTTTATCTACAAGTATGAAGGAACTGCGACAGGACGTTCAGCATGATGACAAATCTGTGAAAGACCAGGAACAGGAGTCTGGTCCAAAAGCTTCATATGGCTACGGAGGAAAGTTTGGTGTCCAGAAAGACAGAATGGACAAGGTAGAATACAATTGTATGAGGAATGGTATTTATGTGCATTCTGTGTGTTATAAGCAGTCCAGTTTGTCTTTGAACCTTTAGCAATACCATACTAGATGAGTATTCCTAACTAAAATTGTTACTACTGAATTTATGTTATGAATTGACAAGGCAATCTTGTTACTTGTAAAATATTGCTCTCTTAAGGCACTATGCTTACATTTAGGCACATTTATGGAGCTAAGAAATGATATGAACTGCTTAACCCTTTCCTCCATAGGCTCATTTTGGACCCAACCTCTTTGAATAAATCTATTGAAAAGGAGCATTTACTAGAGAGAAGGAAAAGTTTAGATTTGTGTAGTTTTGAAACCATTGTGATAAATAGAGCATTTGCTCCTATAGGAGCAAATGATCTATTTATCACAATGGTTTCATAAAGTGACTTTTATAGAGGTGTAGAAAAGCGTATTTATGGAGGAAAGGGTTAATATATTAGCCCTGTACTTGATGAATATTTCTGTAAGAAATAATGACACCATGAAGAATTATTAGGTGAATATTTATAATGGCATATGACCACAGGGATTTTCACTTTGGCTATGGAAGAAACAGTAGAATTAGATCACAATTATTCCATAATCAAACAGAGCAAAATTTGTTCAAAGGCTTCTACAAGTTCTTGTCTGTTTTTTCATAGAATTATATAGTTCTCATTCCACATTTTATTTCATGACCAAACAGCCCTGTGTTCATACCATTATAAAATTCATCCAAGTAAGATTCATAAAGTAAATTATTTCTTACATAAATACCCAGATAAAGGATTATTTACAGAGTCCATTCACTTTGAATTGCATTAATCTGCTATTTGCTGGAGGATATTTTAGATTACAAACAGTGCAGACTCTGAGCAGAGAGCTCCTAGCAGCCCTCTGATCTAGGCCTTCACTGTTCGCAAATGCAAGAACACTCATTTCCATCACTCAAAGTGAGAGATCCTACTAGAAGCTGTGTTTTTGAACAAGGTACCTGTCAAAGTCTGCATTCAATAAAATGGAATATAGTATAACCTCTCTTTGATGGCCATACAAACAACCCAAGTCAAGGGTATTCAGATGCAGTAACTTAATGCAGATTAAACCTTATGCAATAGCTTAATGCAGGTGAAACCTAATGCAGAAAGATGCATTTCTTTCATCCTGTGTTAAACAGCCCCCCTTGCCTTAACTCTTTACCTGATGAATAGTCATTAAAGATTGCACCCATGTTGAATATTAATTTTAATATTTCTTGTGTTAAATATATTAAATAAGGAAATATATTTCCACAGCTGAAGAAAATCAAGTCTGAAGTGTCTAAGCAAACAGCAGAACCTAATGAAAAAGCTCCTACTTGTCGTACAGGAACTGTCTGATCTGGGTCTGCTTGGTTTGCAAAGGTATTAAAGTCAAGAATATCAACTTAAAGGTTATAGGCACAAAGGGTATGAGTAATCGTGAGGTAGCTGTGACAGAGAGGTTGTACAGAAAAAGTTTTTTCTCAAGTTTGTTACTAATTTGAAATATGCATGTTTACAAACAAATACTAATCTGTATTGCACAGAGTTATGCTTGCAAAGTTAACTTAATATGAATGGCTGTTTGTCTTACATAGTTTTGCTAGAATCTGATTGAATGGTCTGAATTAACCCTTTCCCTGATATTGACGACTTTTGACGACTATAAAAGTCACTTTGTGAAACCATTGTGATAAATAGAGCATTTGCTCCTATAGGAGCAAATGCTCTATTTATCACAATGGTTTCAAACTACAAATTTCTAAAAAATTTCCTTTTCTCTAGTTAATGCTCCTTTTCGGTAGATTTATTCAAAGAGGTTATATCTAAAAATAGCCTATGAGGTAATGGGTTAATGTCAGTACTAACAGAAACTTTGTAATCAGAATAGTTAGCTGCAACATATTCAGCCATTTCTACATACAGTTGAACTTCGATAACTCGAACTTCAAGGGACCATATAAATTAGTTCGAGATAACAGAAGTTCGAGTTATCCGATATCCAACCTGAACAATATCTCAAGGCCACAGCTTAATACAGGTGACTGGTCTAAAGTAATGCTGACAGCTCCTGTAAGGTCTTACTTTAGACCTGTATTAAGCTGTCACATGTGTTTCTAGATATCTGTAGCGATACATTTTAGAGCAATTCTGTATTGTAAGTTTTTGAAGAAATGAACTTTTTGTTCGAGTTATCCCGAAGTTCGAGTTATCCAAGTTCGAGACATCGAAGTTCAACTGTATCTGCAAAATATTCAACCATATCTGCAAAATACTCAGTCATATCTGCAAAATACTCAGTCATATCTGCAAAATACTCAGTCATATCTGCAAAATATATATTTCAGTCATATCTGCAAAATACTCAACCATATCTGCAAAAAATACTCAACCATATCTGCAAAATACACAGTCATATCTGCAAAATATATTCAGTCATTTTCACTTCATTCATTTTTATTTTACATGAGAGGAACATCATAAGATAATGAAAGACAATTATGTGTACAGTGAAATCTGTGTACCGTGACCATTCATAACATATTGTTTTATCAATAGTGGTCTCTACAGAGAGATTCCACTGTTGCTGCAGAAAGGCATGGTCTTCAGATTTGATTCTGACTAGAGATTAATAACTTGCCTTGTCAGGATCTCAATCATACACCATCTACTTTCTCAGGATGATCGCAGGATATGTTAGTATCATACTTTAGAAACATTTTGTTAACCCTTTCCCTGTTCAGTATTCATGTAAGAAATCATGACATCATGATTATATATTTTAATAGTTGATTTTTTATAATGTGAACTTTTCAAGGAAACTTTTTGAGTTGTCTGATCTGGGTATACTCTGTTTGTAAAAAGTTGAAAAGGTGTTTATATGAAGGAAAGGGTTAATCAAGATGTATCTGGCATTTGCAAACAGATTGGATCCAGATAAGACACATTCCGTAATCCCCAGCCCCCTTATAATATACACCCCTTACTTGAGAGAGGGGGGGGGGGGCTAAAGATGAATGAAACAACTAAAATCCTATACAATAAACATCAACCCTGTCCATCATAGAGACACCTTTTGATGCCTCCGCAAACAGAGTAGACCCAGATCAGCCATCTGATGAGGGACTGCTCTGTTTGCTTATGGATTAATATAGATCTGATTCTACAGCTTTCAATAGATTCTTGCATAATCATTAATGAGAGAAAGGGTTAACCCTTTCCCTCATATAAACGTGTTTTCACGCATTTGCAAACAGAGTAGACCCAGATCAGACGGCTCCTAGAGGAGCCGTCTGATCAGGGTCTACTCTATTTGCTAGTGGAATTTGAAAGATCTGTTTCTTTTCTTTCTAAAATGGCTACAATGGTCCACCTTCCATGTTTCATTATAACTATTTTCTCCATGAATATTCAGTAGGTATTGAAATTTGGAATAAATATAGAACAGGGAAAGGGTTAAATTAAGAAGTACTTTTTTTGTTTTTAAAAAAATGAAATATAGATGGTATCTTAATGCAGTATGAAAGCCCCTAGGAGCTTTCTGCATTGTTTTCATTCTGCATTAAGCAATCATCTGTGTACAAAATTCAAGAAGCTTCTTATAAAGAATCTAAGCCCCTGGGGTCGTTTATTAAAGATAATACAGTAATTTGAGTGTCTCATGAGAACCCCCATGGCTAATGGATTCTCAAATAATTAGACCAATTTGATAATTTCTGAAAACAAATGAAATGATATTTATTTTTTGGCGGACACTATTTTTACATTAGAAGAAAAGGTTAAATCACACTAAGTTTTATTGTCCCTATTTTATTTGTTAACATACCACTCTACATGCACACAGAACATTTTTAATTAACCGCATTTTAGCTGACCTGACTGTAGTATAGCATGATGTTTGATTTAAGTAGATAACCGCAACACTATTTTGCCTTAAAAAAAATATGTACAGTGCTCCCTCCCTACAACGACCCTCTCAATAACGATTCCCTCCTTACAACAACGCATGTCACTGTTTCCGAAACAACAAGGCTCCAAAAACAACTTTTTCCATCGTATTTTCTTTATGCCTCCATCAAACTCTATGTTGTGACCACTCTTTAGAATCGTCACTTTGTGACGATTCTAAAGAGTGGTCACAACATAAGGTTTTATGGAGGCATAACGGTTTTAGTTCTCGAAATACACCTTATCTGGGGATCTGCCAACAAGCTAATTATGTTTGATTTTCCCTCCCTATAACAACTCCCTCTGAACAACACATACAATCTTCGTATCCCAACGGCTGTCGTTGTAGAGAGGGAACACTGTATTCATGTAATGTTTTGTAATGACACAAATGTCTGGCTACACTGTGTGAGGCTGGTGTGAATAAATACATGTATTACCGATCACCCACAGCTAGTAATCTAACTCAGAGGTCCAGATAAGATGCGTAAATTAGATATTTTCAAAAATAACTTTCTTTATTTCTCCCCCAAACCTTATGTTTAGAATCGTCTCGAAGAGTGGTCACAACATAGGGTTTGGTGGAGAAATAACGATTTTAGTATCTGTGTACGCACATAATTTTATATCTGTTGCTCTGTAACTAACTGTGTCTGTTTATAACGTCTTCCTGGATTACTGCATGTTTGTCTGTTTTTGTGTTGATCAGTCAGCAGTGGGCACAGAATATCAGGCGTCGCTAGCCCAGCACGCCAGTCAGACAGATGCTGCCAAAGGATTTGGAGGGAAATTTGGTGTACAGAAGGACAGAAAAGATAAGGTACCAGGGTTATGAAAATGGTTCCAGCTAAGATGTTAAAGGTTGAAATTGAATGTTGGGTATTTATAATGATTGTACTGGTTGAAGAGAGAAAAATGTGAGAGAGGCGATATTTTTTCAGTGTTTTTGTGTCTTATCTTGCGACAATCAGCTTATTACAAGTTGGGAAAGATCTTTGATGTTTTTCTTCATGTGGAAGAAAATGTATTCAAGGTAGAACCTACAAATCTTCACCAGCAGGAAGGGGAGGGTCGTAAACTGTTAAAAAATTCTTTCATATTTATTCAAGGTCTACACTATTTGCTTTTCACTATCTATTTATATGGAAACCATTGTGCAGAATTTATTTATTCAGCTTTGCAAAACCAGTATAGTGAGGATGTCGGGTGTCCTAAATTTCAGAGTAATTAAGGTAAAATCACTTAGCAATGAAGTACATTATATTTGATAAAAATGCTGTGAATCCACATATATTATGAATGTCAACTAACTTAACCCATTCCCTCATAGGCTATTTTTAGACCAAGCCTCTTTAAATGAATCTACAGAAAAGGACTAAAAAGTCATTTACTAGAAAAAGGAAAATTTTAGAATTGGGTAGTTATGAAACCATGTGATAAACAGAGCATTTGTTCTTATGGAGCAAATTCTCAATTTATCACAATGGTTTCAAAAAGTAACTTTTACAGAGGTGTCAAAAGGCGTCATGAGAGAATGGGTTAAAGTCTTGTATTAAAAGTGTCAGGAATTCTATTGCTAAGGCATGTATGTGTCTATGTGCTTTTATAACATTTAATCTAATTAATATTCTTGATGTCATTATAATTTACATGAATATTCATGGAGTAAAGGGTAAAGAGGATGTGAATGTGTCCATATTAGAGTAGCATTTTGATGTGTACTCAATAATCCTTTACTCCATGAATATTCATGTAAGAAAAAAAAATTATATTATGAATATTAATGTAATGTAACTTTAATAGTGATATATGAATAGAGGAATGTTTGGCCCTGACAAAAACTGTAGAATTAGATCTATATGATACCATAAGCAAACAGAGCAGACCCTGATCAGACGCCTCCTGGGTCAGGGTCTACTTTGTTTGCAATGGCATTAAAAGATATATTTGTGGACTAAAGGGTAAATTCTAAAGGTATAATTTTTCTAGTTCTTCTGTATTCTTTTCATAAATATTTTCGGAGTGTTAAACAGTCATATATGAGTATGGATAAGCTGAATTTTTAGACTGATATAAACAAGGAAATATTTGAACAAGGCAGAAACTGCAGGATCAGATCCGTATTAATGTATATTAAGCAAACAGAGCAGACTTAGAGCAGACAGCTTCTACAAGATCCGTCTGATCTGGATCTACTCTGTCTGCAAATACATCAACTGGCATACATATAAGGTAAAAGGTTAAAACTGTGCAATATTTAATCCTTTTGCAGACAGATGATAGATGCACTTGGTTTATACATGTATGTCTTGTTCTAACAAGGATGGCATCTTTTGAATATTTCAGTATTACATAGTAACAGTTGCTACAATTATGTGATTCAAGTCCATTTTAGTTGCATCTAATCCCATGTATTTGAGAAGAAAAAATACACTTGATATTTTATTGAAAATGCAATAATAACTACTCTTAAGCCTTTACTCTGTAGATATGCATTTTAGCGCCTAAATGCAAACAGAGACTGCCCAGATCAGACATCTGCTGTAGGAGCAGTCTGATCAGGGTCAGCTCTGGATGCATAGATCTGAATCTACAATTTCTGTCATGACCAAAATATCCTGTGAATAAAAAAAAGTAAAAAGTTGTATAGCTGATGAGATATTTGTCAGCATTCTAAGGGTTAAGACTGTTACAGATGTTGAAAAAAGACTTACATGTATTTTATTATAGGCAGCCATGGGTTATGAATACGAGGGAAAGACAGACAAACATGCTTCACAAAAAGGTAAGTACATTTGACAGCAAATAACGCTTATCATGCTGAATGTAGATTTGTGATAACCTTTGCCAACAGTTTGGCTCCAGATGAGACATTGCATATAAACCAGAGCTACAGATAAATGTGCGTACCCAAATACTAAAATCGTCAATTCTCCACCAAACCCTATACTGTAACCACTCTTTAGAATCGTCTCCTTCATTTAGGTCTACACTGTTTGCAAATAACATTAGTGACTCATTTTCTGCAATGTTGACTTTTTGCATGTCTACTTTTGCTTTCGAAGGATCACCCATTTTCAGAATATATGTACTTCACAACAGCAGGTGTTAAGTGTTGTTATATTTTTCTGGTTCTTCGGGATCATTAGTTTTGATGTTATTAGTTTTGAAAATTGAATACTGCTTAAGCCGGTGCTAGGGGGTGTGAGTAGTGTTGCACTTTTAATTACTACTTATGAACAAACTCTATAAAACCGTGTCTGCAATTTTCTCTTTTTGCATTGCTACTTTTGCTTTCAAAGGATCACCCATTTTCAGAATATTAAAATGTAGATGTTAAATTATAATTTTGTCATGGATGATACTAAGCATGCCATATATTTCGCTGTAGATTATTCCACTGGTTTTGGAGGGAAATATGGTGTTCAGAAAGACAGACAAGATAAAACAGCAGTGGGCTGGGACCATCAGGAGAAACTGGAAAAACATGAGTCACAGAAAGGTATACATCTATACTTATTCTTTGAATTCTAAGCAATTTGTTGTCTATAAAAGTATGTCATCTGCTTGAATTAATTTTAGACTTGAATGATTATTCCACATGTTCAGAGTTACAGACTCTACCTAAACAAAACAATTTTGCGACGTAGATAGTGAACTGAATTTTCATTTAAATAGCTCTTTTGGTGGCTCATTGTAAATTGTTTCATACCATGCATGATTATAGTTGACAGACTCTGTTATGTCTTTAGAGCCAGAAAGAGATGACAACTGATTATTTAACCCTTTCCTCCTTACATACGCCTTTCTACGCCTCTGTAATAGTCATTTCTTGAAACTGTTGTGATAAATAGAGCATTTGCTCCTATAGGAGCAAATGCTCTATTTATCACAATGGTTTCAAACTACAAAATTCTCAAATTTTCCTTTTCTCTAGTAAATGCTCCTTTTTGGTAGATTCATTGAAAGAGATTGGATCTAAAAATAGCCTATGGAGTAAAGGGTTAACATGCAGTTCAACTTTGATATCTCGAACACTTATAACTTGATCTTCCTGATAGCTTGATGTAAAAGCTTGGTCCACCTCTGCTATTAACTGTTGCATAAAATGTGTTGGAATATGAGGAAGATTTTTGCAATCAGCTGATTTGGAGTATAGCAAATTTGAAATATGTTTGTGCTGTGCTGGATTCAGATGACTATAGTTTTTGATTGACGAGATATTTTTTTCTCCATAAACGAAAGGACATGCGGTGAGGAAAATGTAAAATTGTGGGGGCAGTTTTTTATGTGGAATGGATGGTTTGGGTCAGAGTAGCTGGTAGGCCTTTTTTTTTTTCATACATTTTGTAGATATTTACTGACAGCGATTATAATTTGTATTATTTTATCGAAATTAAGGCTCAACTGCCAACGTTCCTTTGCCATCTATCGTGACTCAATCGCTGACAGGTATTATCCTCTCAATTTGACCTGAGATTCATGCATATTCCATTTATTATTGTCGCTAATCTTCGGATAAATTTCCGAAAGTATAAGAATGCGCTATAAGAATACAATCCTCGTGGAACATGATTATTACCGGCTTTTGGTTTGCTATTTTTTGTCGCAGAGTATTACGAATAATCCCGATAAATCGCCGAAAATTAAATGAGTCTCAGGTCAAATTGGGAGGATAATAGGTCACCATCCACCCGTTTGTTTGTTTTGACAGCGCGTATGAGTGCAGTT